>CATIWR010286561.1:0-12636 GCA_949677035.1 Omphalea diandra
CAGGAAGATTTTTTTGGTGAGCTACATAGAATGCTTTTGGAGATGCCTGAAGTGACTGAGTTGCATCCTGTGCCTGATGCACATGTTCCAGTAATGAGATTCAAGTTTAAGGGTGTTTCTATAGATCTTCTTTATGCAAAGTTATCCCTTTGGGTGATTCCTGAAGTAAGTATTGGTTTAATATGGTGCATTTCATGTTGAAAATGGCTTTTTTCTTATTAGATATCTTTTATTTGTTCGTTAATTTTAACTCTACTTCAACTAATTCAGCTTACTTGTTAATATAAATTGATGACGTGCTTTACTACTGCATGCTAAAGATATGAACTTGGTGTGTGATGATAAGTGTAGTGATATTTTTATTTTTCCAAGAAGCACCAGTTATTATTATTATTATATTGGTCCTTGTACCTGTTCCTTTTTGAATGTTGTCTTAATTTCTCAGTAAGTAGATAAAAGGGAAGGGAAAAAATTGATAAGGAGTAGTTTTTTTAGAAAAATTATAAAAAGAGTCAATTAAAATGATCTGTTGGAAAATTAATTAGAACAAACTTAAAGACAGCAGTTCAAAATTGAGTCGTTCAAAATGATTTTTCCTTTTGGAAAGAGGGTCATTCTTTTGTAAAGCGGAAAGGAAGAGGGAGAGAGAGAGAGAGGGTTGTGTTATGGGGAAATGTGTGTGAAAAAGGGGGACTATTTTGCAGCAGAGATAATTTTCTTTTGTAGGAATGGGAGCTTCACAGTTTCTTATTGATAGTCAGCTTTGTGCCTTATGATAGTATGTGCTTTATTTTGTTCTTTCTGTGGTTGTTTGGAGCATGTCTAATGAAATATTTAATTTCAAAGCCTAAAAAGGGTTTATATGATCGCTTTAAGAATAAGCTTGTGCTGAGTATAAGCTTCTTTTAAGAATCCATTTCCTCCATTTAATTGTTTGATATCATGCTTATATGTACCTTTTGTTTTGTTTGTGTTTATCTTTACAATTTTTGCTGATTACAATTGTTTAACATGATAATCTGTTACAGGATTTAGACATTTCCCAGGATTCAATACTGCAAAACACAGATGAACAAACTGTTCGCAGTCTCAATGGTTGCCGAGTTACTGACCAGATTTTGCACCTGGTGCCAAATATACAGGTTTTGACAATTTTTTTTTTGTCATATGCTTTTTTGATTTTTTCAGTTTGATCATGTCACATTTATTACTGCTAATTGTATTTCTCTTCCTGAAATGCAGAATTTCCGCACAACATTACGATGCATGAGGTTTTGGGCAAAGCGTCGTGGTGTTTATTCAAATGTATGATTATATGTTTGTTGAATGTTATGCTACACTTAATATTTATATATTCTTTTGATGTTTACCAAATTGGTGGGCTCATATTCAGGTTGCAGGGTTTCTTGGTGGTATAAATTGGGCATTACTCGTTGCTCGCATTTGCCAGCTATATCCTAATGCACTGCCCAATATGTTAGTGTCTCGGTTCTTTAGGGTATATACTCAGTGGCGTTGGCCAAATCCTGTCATGCTCTGTGCCATTGAAGAAGGATCCCTTGGCCTTCAGGTTTGGGATCCTAGAAGACATCCAAAGGACAGGTTTCACTTGATGCCTATAATTACTCCTGCTTATCCTTGCATGAATTCTAGCTACAATGTCTCGTCAAGTACTTTACGCATAATGTCAGAAGAGTTTCAGAGGGGGAATGAAATTTGTGAGGTATGAGATAGCTTGCATCTCTGTTCATAGTATTTAAATATGGAGATACAGTTCCCTATATTTAATTTGTTCCTTTTAAAAAAAAATTATTTTATCTTGAGATAATTTGTGATGGAAATTTAAGTTTTATCACTGTTAAACACAAGTTGTGCATGTATAATTTTGATTGGGTTTTGTATCAGGTCACACATTTTTGTGCTACAGTTTCCAACTTTCATTGATACATTAAGTTTAGTGCTTGGTTTCCAGTTTCTGTAATTGTGTGTTGAGAATATTATATGTAGCAACTAGATAGTAGTTATTCTCTCCCATGGATCCAATTAGAGTATTATTTAGTTCAGCTTTTTCTTTTTTCCTTGTATTATTGGTAAAGAGAGAGTGGATGAGGGTTATTCATTTCTTTTCTTCAGGCATGGTCTCATTATTTTGTTCAGCATCATCATCTTCATTTGCATGAATTTCATGATTTCTACTGCTTGCAGGCTATGGAGGCAAACGACACTAATTGGGATACCCTTTTCGAGCCTTTTTCCTTCTTTGAAGCTTACAAGAATTACCTACAGATAGATATCAATGCAGAAAATGAAGATGATTTACGACAGTGGAAAGGCTGGGTTGAATCTCGTCTTCGCCAACTTACATTGAAGGTGAAGCTCCGACCCCCACCCCCCTCACAAAAAAAAAAAAAAAAAAAACCTCTCTTTTTCTTGGTCCTCATGGTCGTGATCACTTTTTGTCACTCCATGTATTGTGAAGCTCATTCCAGTTTATTTTTCAACCTAGATTGAGAGGCACACTTGCAACATGCTTCAATGCCATCCACACCCTGGTGAATTTATGGACAAATCTAGACATCTTCATTATTCTTACTTTATGGGTTTACAACGTAAACAAGGCGTTCCTGTAAGTGAAGGGGAACAGTTCGATATAAGGTTGACCGTGCAGGAATTTAAGCATTCTGTCAACATGTATACCTTATGGAAGCCTGGAATGGAGATCCATGTAACCCATGTGACAAGGAGGAACATACCTAACTATGTTTTTCCTGGTGGTGTTCGCCCTTCTCGTCCATTGAAAGCAACTTGGGATAGCAGGAGAAGTTCAACTGACAAGTCATCTGGAGGCAAACGAGTTTCAGATGGATTGGATGATGGAACAAAGAAAAGGCGAATTGATGATAATGGCGTATATACCATACAAAATACCAAGTCCTCTGCTACAGCCCCTGTAAGTGGGGATGTTAATGAGGGAAGCCCTTCTGTTGGCAGTGTTTCTGTAGGAACAGATGGGATGGGGGAACCAAGGGAAGAAAAACCGGAGAATAGTACAACAGATGGCATAAAAGATCCAAATACCTTAGCAGGGATTCTTGCTCAAAATGGTGATCTTAATCCACAAAGTAAAGATTTGTCTGCAATTAATAATACACCTAGCTCTAAGGAGGCCGAAAATCTGGCAATGGAGAAAATAATATCTGGTCATTATGTTACTAGCCAAGCTTCACCACAAGAACTGGATGAACTTGAATATAATTTTGAATACAGAAGTCAGGTCAAAGATTCACGGGGTGATACCAAAGGCAGCTTAATCGAATCTTCATCAGCAAATACAGCAGCAACACCATTAGCAAATGCACCTGTAGCTGCACCAATGATATCAATTAGTGGAGCTGGTCCATCCAGCAACAGCAACTTAGAGGAGCTTGAGGTCTTTACTGCTGTGTCTAGAAATTCCAGATTGTTTCTTTGTTTTATGTGTATTTTGGTTTCTTAACTTGCATTTGTTCATGTGCTGCACACCTCACTTTGTTGCACTTTCCTGTTCACTTCATGTGAAGAAAAATCTGAAACTTTGGATTCTACTAATGCGATTTGGGACTTACAACCTTTCATTCTGCTTGAATGGAGAGTTTGATGTTGAAAATAGTTAACTTTTACATCTTTTTGGAGTATTCTTGAGATAAGATTGTCAACAGTAATATTTTTCATGCTTGGTTCGCAATTGTGTTGACATCTCCACAAATAACAACTTTTTTCTTATAAGAGAAAACCGGATCTGTTTCTGGTTATTTAGGGTACTAAGCAGCTCTTTCCTTGTGAATATTGGATTATTGGCATGCACCTACGCTGTTATGCCATTATAAATGATGATAGTTTTGCCACCTCAAAGGCAGTCTATAGTTTAAGTTTCTGTCAGACAAATCATGGCTCATCTCATGTTTGCTTTTTGTGAAAAAACTACACAAATAGGTTGCACTAGGCTTTATGTGGCTTCTGATACTTTTTTGGAGTCTTTTCTGATTTGAAGTTTGTCTTTCTGATATTCTGTTTTTAAGCCTGATGAACTTGTGGCACCATTGTCTAATGGGATCTCTTCTGCTGCACCAGTGGCACGGAAGCCGCTTATCAGGTACTTCAGCAATCAAAATCGTGTTGCAACTAAATGGAATTGTTAGTTTAATTTTATTTTTCAGGCAAGAGGTAATGTAGATATTCATTTCCTTGCATGTAGAAGACTCTTTGGCCCTTGATAACTTGATTTCTGTGTTTTATGTAAGATCTGGATATGTCTTTGTTTTCCATGTTCTGGCAGGTTGAACTTCACTTCTTTAGATAAAGCAAATGGCAAAAGCACATGAGAGGGATGCTAAAAAGGACCAGGATCGTTTTTTTTTTTTTTTTCTTTTTTTCCAAAAGTTCTTTGTATGGACAAGGAAAAAATTTTCCTCCTTCTGTAACAATAACATCCTATAGTTAATAAAGCTTAAATTTTCAGAAACTGCATTTTTCTGGAATGGATCTCAACTCTGAATGAAAGAATACCTGCCTGCCTTTCATATGGCAGGAGCATGTTGGCATTGCTGTTGCAGAAGCTGTAGTTGGCTAACATCGTAATATAATTAGCTATTTATAAATGCACTTCGGCTATTTTATTAATCTAATTTTAAATATATGATTCTAAAATCAATTTTTAGCTCAAAATTAAATTGGAAAATTTTATTATCAATGAGCAGGGTGGTTTTACTATTAGCAAAGATTGTCTTACTTTTGAATTCAATTAGTAAAAACTTATTTAGAATTAGATTCGATCACTCTATTAACAGAGCCAAATTGAATAAAACAAGAGCTAATCATAATATGCATCGAATAAAACAAGAGCCAATTGTAATATGCGTTGATCGCGCGTATAAATCCAGGACCCGATTCCTGGAAAAAGCACATTCCAGTTTTCAAAACATAATTATTCTATCTCTTTGTCTCTCTCCATCTCTAACACTGTTTGGAGAAAAATTTAGACGGAAAAAGAAAGGATAGAGAAGGAAAAGTGGAGAAAAGAAAAAAAGAGTGAGAAAAGTTTTTTTTCTCTAAGCATGAAAATGAGAAAAAAAAAACTTCTTTCCCTTTTGGGAAAATTAGAAAAATGAAGGAAAAAATATTGTAACATTAAAACTACTGTTTTACCTTTCATATTAAGTTGTGGTTAAATTAAAAAAAAAGTTTAATATGAATTTAAAATGTATTTTAATGTATTAAAATTTATTCTCATACATTATACGCTCTAATCTCTACATTCACACATAAAAATGTATTTAGATTAACAAAAATGATTATAAAAATTTAATTGACTAATCAAAATAATAAAATAAATATTGCACATATAAAAATTAATAAAGAAAACAATTTTAGCTCTTAATTAAAATAGATTTAAAAAGTTCAAAAAAAGTGGATAAAAGAAAAATATTTGATGGGTAAATTAGTAATTACATAAAAATACAATTTTATGATTTTCCTCTAAATTCAAGTGATTAAAAAATGGTGGCTCTTAAAAAAAAATTAATATTCACTTTTTTTCCCACCTTTTTCTTACTTTCCTAAATAATGGAATAGGCTATTCCCCATCACTCTTTTCTACCCTCTCTTCCTTTCCCTAACCATTCTTCCCCTCCCAAACAAGGGCTAAGCTTGAGTGCATTGCAACAAGCCAATTATAGAATTATGAGGAAGACAATGTGAGCTAATGACTTGGACAACACAACCTACAATAATGGGGCCACTAACAAATGGAAAATCTAATAATATTCTGCAGTGATATGGGATTGACACTTTCCAGTCACCCAATAAAATCAAGCAAAGTACTCAGTGGAATTCTTACGCTCGATTTTGTTGGTGATTTGTTTTGCTTTTCCTTTTAAGAATTCAATTTTTTCAAGTAATCAATTTTCTCTATTGAGGGTGCAAAAAGAACTACATATGAATTAAAAGAGAGAGTATGAATATCTTTACTAAAGTATATACAATTAATGAAAAAAAAGGAATATATATATATATATATATATGCAACAATTGTGTTCTAGTATTCTCCTAAATAGTGAAAAGTAAGTGAATCTTTAGGTATTGTATAGAATTTTTTTAAATGTAGAAAAAGAGGTTAAAGAGAGCAATAAAAAAATATAAAAATAAATATAAATGAGGTTAATTAAATTTATTTTATTTAATTTTTTTTAATGAATATAAACTATTTAAAATATTTATATTTGACACTTTAAATCTCAATTTAAGATTAAGAAAAATGAATATTTGAAAATTAATGTCATTTACTCTCATTTATATTATAAAAAAACTTATAAACAAAATTAATTCGTTAACTTTTATTTGCAGTACACTCTTTAAGTTCTTCTAATCTACTCCTATGCAATTCATTTTATAATATTAGTTTTATTTTCACATAGATTAAAAAGTTTCATTAATATGATTAAAACAATTAACTTTATTTATATTTTTCTAATATATTCCTATATTAATATCAAATGACTCGTTACTCCATTCAAATTAGATTGCCATTAAGCACTAAATTGTTCTTGCAACTAATCATTAATAAAATTGCCAAACTTCACAATCATAAAAAAAAAAAAAATTCTAATTTCTTATTTAAAATTTTTTCAAAAGAAGTTTAAAAAAAAAAAAAAGAGTAGTTCATCTCCAAGTATTTTCATTGAGTTGAATGTTTTGCCAGAAAATGTCCTCGCACGCAATGCAATGATATCTACTACCATCACCACAAAATATTCTGGTTGATTTGAATCATTTGTCAAAAGATTTTAATTTTTCTTGGAAACAGAAAGAAAAAATTTCACTTAGTAAGAGAAAATCAAGATGAAAAGTTTGTAAGAGAAGAAGTCATTTCGAAAGTTGCCAATTTATTTGATTACCTCCAAAATTTTCACTACAAACAGTGATGTTTCTTGTTGTTATTATGGATTTTGATGAAAAAATTATATTTCCCCAAAAAAATAATTATAATAAATAAAACATTTTAATTTATCCTCATATTATTATACAATTAAAATATATTAAAATTATTTTTAATAAGATTTGAATTTAAATTAATAATACGATAATTTTAAAAATGTAACCATTAAAATAAAATTTATTTTTACTATAATAATATTTCAATAAAATGTCAACGTACAAGTATTTCAAGCCTGCACATTCTGACGTCCACAACGGATCAACATTCCACTATTTGGGTTTTCTTTATTACCACCACATGATAGAGACATCTTTTGCTGCTTTTTACTTTCTTTGTAAAGAAGAACACAGCCTAATAACATGACAAGCAAAGAAAAAGGGCTAAAGAAAAGATAGAGAAAAGGAAACAATGGAGGAGGAGAGCTTAGATTATGTTCTGGTGCCTGTGGGGATGTTGGTGATGGGCATATATCACAGTTGGCTTCTTTTCACCGTACTCAAATCTCCGAGGCGTACTGTCATTGGCATCAATGCCGAGTCCCGCCATCAATGGGTCTATGCCATGATGACTGTAACTAATTTCAATTACCCTTTTCTCTTCTTCTTTTTCATTACTCTTGTCTTATTATATTCTGTCCTTAATTAGTTATAAAGTTGGTTACTTTCCCTTGCTCTTGTGATTATTATTAGTTTGTTAGTGTCCAATGTTTCTTGTGCTGCTTAGGTTTTTCTTGTGAACCAACAGTATGGATATTGGCTCTTGTGCTCTTATTTTAATTAACTAGAGGTGCTTTATGTTAATTTTCTTTTTTTCGCTTGTGGGTGTTTCTTACTTTCCAAGAATCACTTTCATTGCAGTTCATCTTAGGAATCAAGCTGGGTGTTATTGAAAATTTTATTGAAAGTTTTGAACATAGGAAAACTGTTGATTGTACAAAAGATCTTTTGGGCTTTGGCATTCTTATATATGGAGTGGAGGGAAGAATCTTAGTGACTAGTAAACTCAGATATTTACGTTGATAAGCGTTGATATTTTTTTCCCTAGAATAAAAGTTTCTTGTTTCGGGTACATCAGAAGTTCTTAATGAGGAATGGAATTGCTTGCGTTTCAATCCCTAGACTTTAGCAGTTTGAGGCAGATACTTAACCACTGAACTATCAGCCTAGTGGCTAATCCTAAAACAATTAACCACTGAACTATTAGCCTAGTGGCTAATCCTAAAACAATTTCTTGAGAAGCAAGATAAATGAGTGAAAAACTTATTGTTAGTTTCTTGCCTGGAGTTTTCTAGAAATGGTGATGCAGGGGCAAATTGTTTGCTTTAGAGTGGTGTCAGCATGGTGGCCTGTAGGGTCTGAGCATATTGAGTGGGCTTTATATTGCCTATGGTTAATACATTATTTTATGGTTCTCTAGGCGTTTAGTACTTTGCATATCTGGATTAAATATTATTATAGATATTACTAGAATCTGTTATCAATGGTTTACTAGGTTCAATTGTTTTAGTTTCTTATGAATGGTGCCTGCAAGAGCATCATAAGGGAATTTATACTTAGAATTGTTAACAAATTAAGCATTAAGAAGTTTGTGATTGGCTTCATGGATTTCTGCTTGCTTCTCTGATTGTTTACACTAGAATACTCAATTCCAGGCTAAAAATATTGGAAAAGTGTTGGATAGTATGCGTTTTATTTCATTTATTTTGGTGCTTGAATGATTTGGTCATGGAAAGAAGAAGCAGCCATGGTTTGTTTATAAAGTATGAGCAGTTGACTGGACATATGGTATAGGATCTGTTATGTTGCTTACTAACTCTGTTTTTATCTAGAACAGTGGATGAATATACATTACATGGCCATGTTAGTGGATGTGTATTTGGAATAGAATCAACCACCAATACATAGGATGACTGCTTCTAATTTCTTCCCTTTGCGCTTTTAGCCAGAATTCTTCTAAGTAGTTGAGACTGTGTGTTATCTCAAGAGATGTGAGCATATTTTGCAGAATGTTGGTTGAGCGGACATAGCCATGTTATGAAAATTGAGTGCATCATATTAGTTGTGCTATGAAAGATATGCAATGTTAAGTCTGCTAGTGCATGGCCATGTTATGAAGTTAACCAAACTATCTTATGAGATCTGGCCATGTTAAGGAACAGAGATTATCCATATATGGCCAGATTATTTATTAATAACAAAGTAAAGGAGAGATTTGACCAAGGATATTTCTGGGAAGCTGGCCATGTAGGATCGTGGCAATGGCCATGGATGGTAGTGTTCATGACAGTTGACCATGGAGGAATCAGCTGGTAGAAACTTGCTTGATTTATGATTCAGAGGCTATTAAAGCTGCATGGTTGAGTATGCTAAAAGATCCTTAAACAATGGGACCTAGATAGTCTTGGTACTCAAGGGTGAATCTTAAAGCATTGATGTTCATCTTGGGGCTAATATGGTATTACTTGCTAAACAATTTGGATCATTTTATAAGTTAATACCATTTTTTTTTCTTTTTGACAGAGTTGTTTCTGTATCTTACATAATTTGGATTAAGCTTTGATGTAGTTGTTAATCTAGTTATTCTGCTGTAATAATTTAAAAAGACCTTACATATATAGAAGAAAAATGGATTTAATCAATTATTCTAATGTATTAATTTTCTATTCACATTTTTATTTGCTTTCCATCATTTGGACAATGCCATGTATCTATGATTGTCAACTTGTGAAATTTTGTATTAGCATCTGATGTTAATTCAACTTTCAATTTTGATAATATTAACTTTGTAACTTTCAGGATCCCCTGAAGAATGGTGTGTTGGCAGTACAAACAATTCGCAACAACATAATGGCATCTACACTTTTAGCAACAACAGCAATCACTCTTAGTTCATTGATCAGTGTCTTTGTGAGCAGCACATCAAACTCTGGCAGTACAGCTTCAAAACTAGCATATGGAAATAAGAGCTCCATTGTTTATTCAGTAAAGTACTTCTCTATTTTGTTGTGCTTCCTCGTTGCCTTTCTTTGCAATGTGCAGTCAATTAGATACTATGCTCATGTTAGCTTCTTGGTTACTGTGCCTACATCAATGGGCAGAAAGGATGCCATTGAGTATGTAGCCAGAAACTTGAATCGAGGAAGTTTTTTTTGGTCCCTTGGATTGCGAGCTTTCTATCTGTCTTTCCCTTTGTTTCTATGGATTTTCGGGCCGATACCCATGTTGGTGTGCTCCTGCATGATGTCATTTGTTCTTTATTTCTTGGACACAACTACTAGTTTTACGCGACAACTTCACACTCATTCATTTAAAGAGGAGATGAAAGTCGATGATGTGGAGTCAACTGTTTGATTGTAGGAAGTGCCATTGAGAAGAGGATGCAATTATCTTAAGTGCTCTGATCAATCAAATTATAGTGTTATGTCTGGTTAAACTTAATAAGCAACTTGTATATAACTTAAATATCATTATACTTCTCTCCAATACCCTATTAAAGGTTGTGTGTAGGCTTGTGCATGTGCAAATGCATTGTTGCGTGCATAATGCATCCTTCTTGCATTCTTATGTTCTTAGTATTGAAGTGTTAGATTGGAATTTTATGAGATATTATATGAGTTTGCAGGCATTGCTATTTTCTGTTTATGGTGGTCAAGGGTATCCCTGGATTAGCTTGTGTCTACGGAGACAAGGTTCCTTCCTCAAGCGAGTCAAGAGTTTGCCCCCACTTTTTCGGCTTGTTCATTTGGAAATTACCTCTCAGATTCTGGCCCTAGATCCAGGCATGGGTACCTGTAGTTGGTTAATGATAGTTTTTATGATGTGGGCAACAATAAAGATCTCACTTTGCATTCAATCAGTTTATGTAAGTTTTGATAACAATTCTGGCCCAAATTTTGTTTTCAATCTTTAATAGATTTAGAGCATGTTCAGCATTGCTATTGCAAAACTCTGATTTTGTTTGTTAAACTATCACATTTTTAAGTTTTAAAAATGTTTTTATTTATTAACACAAGTAATTTGGTTATATTGTTAATCTAATTTAATAATTTTGATAATCTCCAATTTAGCTTTTTCTCATAATCAAAATTTTGAGGAGTTTACTAGTCCTTAAAACTATGAGTAAAATTCTATTATGATCCGTATAAATAGATTTTGTGCATGGGTCACTTAAATATTATTAATATTTCAATTAGATTTTTCTGTCCAAATTAAGGAAATCAGGTGATTAACGTGCCATGTTGCAATTTTTTCAAAAATAAAAAAATAATGTAATTAAGATAAGCTGGGTGTCAATACATCTAATTTGATCATATGGTAAAAACTACACATAAGCTCCATGGGTTTCTCTCATTTAATCCAATTCCCAAATAATTTTGAGTCGACTTAACCACAGTAAAAATTATTGTAAATCTTATAGAACCTGCCTCTTATCTCTCTTCCTTTCATCTCTAAGGAAGAAACCCGAATCCCTCTCCCCCTTTTTTGAATGATTAAATGCCAAACTCTCTAAATTGAAAAAAAAAAAAAATCACTAACCCCTTGTTTGATTGGAGAGAAATGAGGAAAAAATAAAGAAATTGAAAATTATTTTTCTCATTTCGTTTGTAAATAAGAGAAAGAAAAGAAAACAAATGAGGAGAAATTACATTTTTCTAATAAATTTTTGGAGATAAATTACACTAATAAAAATTTGACCTCATTTTGAAGAGAAAGAGAGGGAAATATTGAGAAAGAAATGTGAAATATATTAAATTACTAAAATATCCTTAATTTATCTCATACATTATCTTTTTTAATGGGTTAGAAAAGTAAATTTATACTTAATAAATTTGAATTTCCTTTTTATGCAAATAAAAGATCCAAATATGAGAAAAGAAATTAAAATCTTCTTTTCTCTTTATTTTTCTTTTTTAATTTCTCTTCATTTTTCTTGCAAAATTAGTGCATCAAACATAGGGTAATCAATTCTCTCAGTTAAATTGATTTTCATTATTTGAGTGGTAAGAGAAGAAAACCCCTAAATAAGTGAAATTTTATATTTTTAAGAAAGAAATTGCAAATAGAACAAACTTAAGTGGTGTCTCAATGCATCGGTCACCCATGTATTCTAAAGACATCTTAGACTAGATAAATCTTAAAAGAGCTTTTTATGAGTGTAAGAACTATGGGATATGCTTTGATGTTGTCTGTTAATTTTTTATATGACTTTTGTAGTATGTCTATTTGATCTTTTTCTTTTTCTTATAATTTGTTTGTGTAGGGAATGGGGGGAAAAATCACAAGGCCTTCTGCTTTTATGAGGAATAGGTGATGATGTTAAGGAGATCCAGAATCAACAACTAAATTTGGAAATTGAACGAAACTCTGAGCTTGTAAAAGGTGCTACTGTTTTGGAGGATGATAATGGGAGTGTTGGTTGTGCAAATTGGTTTTAGATATGATGGTGGTGCAGTTGATGTTGCACTTCCATATAGGAAGGATGAAACAGATTATATTAGTGATAACTTAGAGAGGCATGGAACAAATTGTTTACGATTTTGATGGAATAGATTGGCTTTTGGGAAATTTGTGATATTGGTATGGGTTGGAAATGTCTTTGGCATTGGTGGGGCTAACCATTAAAAACCAATATATTTTAATTTTTATTGAATCAAAACTATGGTT
>CATIWR010286628.1:0-16129 GCA_949677035.1 Omphalea diandra
TAGAGAATCTCATTTGAATGTTGTTAAAAGGATTTTTAAGTATTTGTATGACACTATTCACTTAGGACTATGGTATCCTAGGGATTCTTCATTTAGTCTCTTATGGTATTCGGATACGGATTATGTGGGAAGCTTATTAGATAGAAAAAGCACTTCTAGTAGTTGCCAATTCATAAGTGAATGCCTAGTTTCATGGTTTAGTAAAAAGCAAGTATTGATTGCCCTATCCAGCGCGGAAGCCGAGTATGTGGCGGCGGGTTATTGTTGCACCCAAGTTCTTTGGATGAAACAACAATTGAAGAACTTTGGTAAAGCAATTGATCACATTCCTATCAAATGTGACAATACAAGTGTTATCAATCTTTCAAAGAATCCCATCCAACATTCTAGAAGTAAGCACATAGATATTAGGCATCACTTTCTTAGAGATCATGTGCAAAAAAGTGATGTTGTGTTAGAATTTATTGACACTAATCATCAACTTGTAGACATTTTCACTAAACCTCTAAATGAAAAAAGAATGAACTTCATTAAGAGAGAATTGGGAATGCTTCATGGAAGCTCCCTCAAGTGAAAAATTTTGTTTGATCTTATGTTTAATTGTGATGTGTGTATGTGATATGTTTGATTGATGATTGTTATGGATGGTTTTATTATTAATTTCTAGTGGATCACAAGTTTTTCAAAATCAGTCATTCTTATCCTTGCTGACTCATAATTCGTGGTCGGTATTCCTTCTTCACGGTCGCGAATTACAAGTCAACTTCTATCGACTATTAAATATCAATTTATAGTTACAAAATTTCTCTCCACTGTGAATTTTGGTCATTAATTTCAAAATTCTGACCGTTACAGTGCGTATTCCTAAGGAAAATTTGTCTGTTACTCACATTTTTTGAAATTCGCGGTCGCAACTTTCATTTTTGCGGATGCGAATTTGAGTAACCGCCTCACATTTATGTGATTTGATGGCCAACCATTTCCAACCTTTCATTTAATCAATTTCTAGCCATTTGTTACCATTTTCATACCCATTCAAGCCTATAAATGCCCCCTTCAACTATGTTTTTCTCACAATACTCAAACATTCTCACTCTCTCTCAAAATTCTCTCAATTTTTCCCAAGCAATCTTCATTTTCTGCCATGGCTCCAAAGAAGTTCTCTAAAGCAGATAAGGGCAAAACAGTGGCTCAACCCTTTACACCTCTTGCCCTCCACCTCATGAAGGGCATAACCAAGGAAGAGAAAGAAAGATATAAGGCAAACTCTTCCAAGGTGATTGTCCCCAACAAGATTCCTTCCACCTTCATGCTTAAAACCTTGGGTCTCAATGACAAAATCTGTGCATTTCTATCCAATCTTGGCTAGAACGAGTTCATCTTCCGAGATGAACCTGGGTATGAGGAGGTGGTGCAAGAATTTATGTGCACCGTGTAATTAAGCCGCAAAATTGACTCAAGGGCGAGATAATACAGGTTAGTATTTCGAGGTTTTGGTGACCCTTATTTCATTATCTTCGACCAACTTTCTTCTTTTTTCAATTTACAAGTCGGAGAGCACATACCCTTCATCATCTCTGCACTTGATGTAATCTACTTCGAATTTTGGTCGGAGATCTCCATCGAAATCAAACACGACCCCCGTTCTTCTCTCTCTAAAAGCATAAAAACTTTGCCTTTATGGATCCTTCATCGGATCATAACTTTCTCCATCAATACGAGGGGCGATGGGAATGAGAAGGTTTTACAAAAAGACTTAGCATTCTTATTTTGCCTTGTCAAAAACAAACCTATACAACCCAGCTGCTACCTTGTGGATCAACTAATCCACATGAGAACAAAACCCAAAAGCCAGTTTCTCCTGCCCTCCCACATTACAACCATCTACTGCTTTGTTGGAGCACTTGATGAGGAGAAAGAAAAATTCCTCACCAAGAAGCTCCTTCCCTTTCAAAACTTCCTCGACCTAACCTATCTCATAAATGCCAAGGCCATTCATATGGACACTTGCACTTATACTCTTGGCATGGTAGGGTCAAAGTAAGTAGAGTCCTCTAAATTTTTGAAATGAAAAAGGCTTCAAATCAATGAAGGAACAATACAAGTCCCTTCTCCTCCTCCTCAACCAAAAACAAAGACAAAGTTGTCACTTGCCACCTTAGATCGTAAGTTAGACAAACTGATGAGGATGATGAAGTGAAGGTTCCTTTTCCTTTCACATCTTCACAGCGATATGGTGGATCTCTAAGAGAAACTAGGAGTCCCTCCTTGTCATCTTTTGAACTTCACCGAATTCGAAGATATGAAAGATGGAGATGACAATGAAAATGAAGTTGAAGATGGAGATGAAGCCGAGGGAACAGTCCTTGCATAAGTTGGAGGCACTTCTAGTGATGATGAGTCTCCTACTTTCTAGTTTAGGGATCTCTTTGTAATTTTTTTTTCTTTTCTTTTCTTTATGTTTAAAAGTTTGTGATCCCATAGTTATAAATAATTAAAAGTTGTTTCTTTGCTATACTGTTATCTTAGGTGATTATTATTGAATGCTTTTTAATATTTACTTTTGCTCCTTATTAATACTTATACATGAATTTACTTTTTCTTTCCTTATGCACCCTCTTTTTGATCTTGCCAAAGGGGGAGAGATTATATGAATCTAAGCTTAAGGGGGAGAATATCAAAAATTATAACATAAGTTAAGGGGGAGCATCATACTTATTATTTTTAAATTCACTTTGTTTGAATGAATGAAATACTTAACAATTTTTGTCTTAAGTATTCATTAAACCATATTACACTCCAACTTCAACTTTTCTGCATTATTATTACTTAGGATCAATTTAAGTTGTCAAAATCAAAAAGGGGGAGATTGTTAGACTAGGTTAGTTAACCCTAAGTCTTGGACCTCTTTTGATCTTGACAAAGGAGATGGATCATGTCTAATGTTTCAAATAAGTGGTTTGGGTATAAATGACCCTACATGCACTCCCTAATTCTTAGAAATTAGGTGTTTCACTATCTTTCAAAGGTGTTTTCAAGCTTACACCAAACTTTTACACTTATGTTTTGAAGGCTCACACAACAACTTATACTCTTGTAGTTTTGAGGCTCACACAACAACTTTTACACTTGTGTTTTTACAGGCTCACACAACAACCTCTCTTAGTGTTTTGACATGCTCACACTACAACATATTACAATTGGTGTTTATGCTTACACCTAACAATGACTTAAAGAATAGAAAAGATTGAGTAAAAATTGCAAGAGTTTGGTTACAAAGTTATTAATTCTCTTGCATTTACATATATTTGGTGAGGTATTTATAGCCTCTACCCATCAAAAAGATGTTGCAATAAAACTGGTACAAAATTTTTAAAGTGTGTTAGATAGATTTTTGCATTAAATGCTTGACATTCTCAATTCGTAGTCGTTACTACTCGTTAGCGATCGCGAAATCCAAATTCCATACAGAAAACTCTGTTTGTGTCTAACGACTAGTCCACGTGGTAGCTTTTCATTAGTTCACTAGGAAAATATAGTCGTTGCCTTTCACCTGCTCTTAAAAGTAGCAGTCGTTATTTTTCTTGTACAAGCTGTGACTGAGGACGTGAATTTGTCTGCAAAAAATGTTCATCTTTTTCTTCATGATTCGCAGTCACTACTAATAAGTTCCCATTATGATTTTTGTCTTCCAATGATTACCTGGGACACTTGTCAAGTTGTGGTTGTAGACTTGATTCTCTCTTGAGTTTCTTCAAAATTCGTGGTCGCAACTAAGGCATGACTCACACTGCGAATTTGTCTGTGACTTTAGCTTTCCTTTCTTTGAATTAGTCGTGGCAGAGAAGTGGCTAGTGAAAATGTCTGTCCAATTTGTCAACCTGCCTTAGTCTAGTTCGCGGTCGTGATTTATCAAGTTGCGGTCGTGAATTAGGAGACATTACCTTACTTTGGAGATTTTTAACTCCATCCAACTTCCAATGTAAAGACTAACTAAAAACTGCAAAACAACACTTAATTTGAAACATTAGAATTGATCAATCCCTTTTGTCAAGATCAAAAGAGGTCCAAGACTTAGTGTTAACCACCCTGGTCCAACAATCTCCCTCTTTTTGATTTGACAACCTAGATTGATCCTAAGTGAAAAATAATACAAAAATGTGAATTTGGAGTATAACATGAATGAATGCTTAAGATGAAAGCTCTAAGTTTGGCATTCATTCAAAAAAGCTAAGTATGATGCTCCCCCTTAGCATATGTTATACTTTTCAAGTTAATATTCCCTTTTAAACTAAAATACTTACTATCTCTCCCCCTTTGGCAAGATCAAAAAAAGAGTGTAAGAGGGAAATGAAAAACAATTATAAGCATACATAAAGAGTAAAAGAAGAATACTTTTATAAAGATAAAATGCATCAACACATAAGACAATGTATTACAAGGAAACAACTTTTTATTTACATAATTGTGGGATCATAATATTTGTTAAACAAAAAGCATAAAGAAAATGAAAACAAATACAAAAGATCCCTAATCTAGAGAAGTGGCAAATCATTATCATCTCCAGAAGATGCTGCCTCTTGTGCTTGTATTGCTTCCTCGACTTCATCCCCATCCTCAATGTCGTCTTCATTACCATCTCCATCTTACGTATCTTCAAATTCAGTGAAGTTCGAAAGGTGGCAAGGAGGAACTCCTAGTTTCTCTTAGAGATCCACCATATCACTGTGAAGGTGTGAAAGGAAGAGGAACCTTCTCTTTATCATCCTCATTAGTTTGTCCAACTTTTGATCAACAATGGCAAGAGACAACTTCATCTTGGTTTTTGGTTGAAGAGGAGGGACTTGTATGGTGCCTTCTTCAATTTGAAGCCTCTTTCTCTTTGAGGCTTGTAAGGTTTCCATCTTCTTTGCTCTTATTGCACCAAGGGTATAAACATATGTGTCTGGATGAATGGCTTTGGCATTTATAAGGTAGGTGAGGTCTACGAAGTTTTGAGATGGAAGGAGCTTCTTGGTGCAAAATTTCTCTTTTTCCTCATCAAGTGCTCCAACAAATCGGTAGATGGTTGTAATGTGGAAAGGCAAGAGAAATTGACTTTTTGGTTTTGTACTCATATGGATCAATTGATCCACAAGGTATCGATCGATTTGGATCAGTTTGTTTTTGACAAGGCAAAACAAGAATACCAAGTCTTTTTGAGACACCTTCTCATTACCATCACCTCTTGCGTTTACGGAAAAGGTGATGATGTGATGAAGGATCCAAAGGGGTAGGGATTTGATGTGTTTAGATAAAGAAGAGTGGAGGTCTTGTTTAGTTTCAATAGAAATCTCCGACCATGGAGTAGATAATGTCAAGTGCGGAGATAATGAAGGGAATGTGTTCTCCAACTTGCAAGTTAAAAAGAGAAGATAATTGGTCGAAAGTAATGTAAAAAGGGTCACCAAAGGCTCGAAACATTAACACGTATTGTCCAGCTCTTGAATCGACTTTGCGACTCAATTGTACGGTGCACATAAATTCTCGTACAACCTCTTAGTAATCGGGTTCATCTCAGAAGATGAACTCGTTCCAGCCTAACTTGGAGAGAAAGTCTCTAATTTTTGCATTGATGCCCAAGGTTTCCAGCATAAAGGTTGATGGTATCTTGTTTAGGAGAATGACTTTGGAAGAGTTTGCCTTGAATCTATCTTTTTTCTTCCTTAGTAATTCCCTTCATGAGATGGAGGGCAGGAGGTGCAGAGGGTTGAGCCACTGCCTTGCCCTTGTCTGCCTTGGAGAACTTCTTTGGAGCCATAGCAAGAGAGGAAGAGAGCTTGATGATTTAGAGAGATTTGAGAGAAAGAGTTGATGTTTGGAAGTGACGTGATAAAAGTACTGTTGAAATGGGTATTTATAGCCTTTGAAGGAGTACGAAAATGACTATAAACGGCTAGAAATGGATTGAATGAAGAGAGGAAATGGTTAGCAGTCAAATCACTTAATTGCCTAGGCGGTTACTTTAATTTACGATTGTGAATTTCGAAAAATGTGAGTAACGGATAAATTTTTCTTAGGAATACACGCCTTAACTGTCAAATTTTTGAAAAACACACCAAAATTCATGGTGGAGCAGAAATTTCATAACTGCGAATTGACATTTAACAGCCAGGTGAAATTGACTTGTAATTCACGACCATGAAGGAAGAATAGCGACCGCGAATTATGAGTAAGCAAGGATAAAAATTGAAAACCGATTTTAGAAAAATGAGAAATTATGATCCACAGGAAAAAAAACATACAATGATATCACAAATCAACAAATACTAATATTCAAAGCAGTATCACACAAGATCAAGAATTTTCACTTTAGGAAGCTTCCATCAAGCATTCCTAATTCTCTCTTACTGAAGTTCATCCTTTCTTCATTTAAAGGTTTGGTGAAAATATTTGCAAGTTGATGATTTGTGTCAATAAATTCCAACACAACATCACTTTTGCACATGATGTCTAAGAAAATGATGTCTAATATCTATGTGCATACTTCTAGAATGTTGGATGGGATTCTTAGAGAGATTAATAGCACTTGTGTTATCACATTTAATGGGAATGTGATCAACTACTTTGTCGAAATCCTTCAATTATTGTTTCATCCAAAGAACATGGGTGTAACAACAATCTGCCGCCATATACTCGGCTTTCACGGTGGATAAGGCAACCGATACTTACTTTTTACTAAACAAAGAAACTAGACATTCACCTATAAATTGGCAAGTCCTGAAAGTGTTTTTTCTATCTAATATGCTAATAGCATAATCCGCATCCGAATACCCTATGAGATTAAATGAAGAATCCCTAG
Organism: Omphalea diandra; assembly: GCA_949677035.1. Taxonomy (NCBI): domain Eukaryota; kingdom Viridiplantae; phylum Streptophyta; class Magnoliopsida; order Malpighiales; family Euphorbiaceae; genus Omphalea; species Omphalea diandra. Next base: position 6,842 of record CATIWR010286628.1, read on the forward strand.
GATGCCATAGTCCTAAGTGTATTGTGCCATGTAAATACTTAAAGATCCTTTTAATAACATTCAAATGAGACTCTCTAGGAGAGGATTGGAACTTAGCACACATGTAAACACTAAACATGATATCTAACCTAGAAGTAGTAAGATAAAGTAAAGATCTGATTATACCTTGATATCTCTTTTCATCTACCGTCTTACCCAATTCATCCTTATCTAGCTTGATGGTATTGGTCATTGGAGTTTTAGCTACCTTTCAATCATCCATGCCAAATTTCTTTAGTATCTCCTTTGTGTACTTGGCTTGGTTGATGAAGATCCCTTCCTTAGATTGCTTGATTTATAGACCGAGAAAGAATTTGAGCTCTCCTATCATGCTCATTTCAAATTCCCTAGTCATACACTTAGTAAAATCCTCACAAAGAGATTCATTAGTGGCACCAAAGATAATATCATCAACATAGATTTGAACGATTAATGTCATGCTCGTAATTTTTGACAAAAAGTGTGGTGTCCACCTTTCCTTTCTCAAAATCATTTTTCAAGAGAAATGAACTAAGCCTTTCATACCAAACTCTTGGAGCTTGTTTCAATCCATATAAGGCTTTATTCAATTTGAAAACATGGTTTGGAAAACAATGAGACTCAAAACTAGGAGGTTGTTCAACATAGACTTCCTCCTCTATAATGCCATTCAACAAGGCACTTTTCACATCCATTTGAAAAAGTTTGAAATTCATATGACATGCAAATGCTAAGAGAATCCTAATGGCCTCTAATCTTGCTACGGGGGTAAAGGTTTCATCATAATCTATGTCTTCCTTTTAGTTGTACCCCTTAGCAACCAATCTAGCTTTGTTTCTAGTAATGAAACCTTGCTCATCTAACTTGTTCCTAAACACCCACTTACAACCTATAATTGGGTATTCTTTAGGCCTAGGGATAAGTTCCCATATCTTGTTTCTTTCAACTTTAGGCCTAGGGATGAGTTCTTCTTACATAGCAAGTATCCAACTTTCATCATCAAGAGCCTCATCAATTGACTTTGACTGAAGTTGAGAAACAAACGCAAGATTATTATCTAAAGGATTAAGTTGAGATCGAGTACTTACACTCTTAGAAGTATCACGAATGATAAAGTCCTTGGGGTGATACTTAGAAAATCTATGATCTTTAGGTAGATCTTGGCTTGGCTCTACTTGTTGTTGATGATGTTGGTCTTCATCTACTCTTGATGAATCACCTTCTTCTTTATCTTTATCAACTCTTCTTGTAGGATCATCTAATTTCAGCTTTTCAAGATCACCTATAAGATCATCAACAAAAATACCTTTCCCAAGATCAAGTTTACTAGACTCATCAAAAATAACATTCATAGATTCTTCAACTACCATTGTACTTTTGTTAAAGACTCTATATACTTTGCTAGAGGTGGAATATCCCAAGAAGATACCTTCGTTGGTTTTAGAATCAAATTTCCCAAGATTATCATTGGTGTTTAAAATATAGCACTTACATCTAAATACTCTTAAGTATGTAATCTTGGGTTTTCTACCATTCCAAAGCTCATAAGAAGTTTTATTGAGAATGGGTCTTTTGAAAACTCTATTTGCAATATAACATGAGGTATTAATGGCTTCGACCCAAAAGTAATTTGGTAATGAATACTCATTGAGCATTGTTTTAGCCATTTTTACCAATGTTCTATTTTTCCTCTCTACAACACCATTTTGTTGTGGTGTTCTAGGAGTTGAAAAATTATGAAAAACTCCATTCTCCAAACAATAATTTTCAAATGACTCATTTTGAAATTCCTTTCTATGGTCACTTCTAATAGAAGATATGAAGTAACCTTTTTCATTTTGAACCCTTTTTGCAAAACTGTTGAAAGCATCAAATGAATCATTTTTATGAGCTAGAAAAGATACCCAAGTGAACCTAGAGTTGTCATCTACAAGGACTAGTGCATAATGCTTTCTACCTAAACTAGCACTTCTAGTAGGTCTTATCATGTCCATAAAGATAAGTTGAAGTGGTCTAGATGTACTTACAACATTTTTGGTTTTGTGAGAGGCATGGTATTGCTTCCCCATTTGGCATGGACCACATGTCTTGTCTTTGGAGAAATTTAGCTTAGGAAGCCCTTCCACCAACTTTCCTTTGGATAGGCTTTGAAGAAGATCCATGCTTGCATGTCCAAGCCTTCTATGCCACAACCAAGCTTTATTGCTCAAAGACATAAGACACTTAAAAGATTGGTAAGCCAAGTTGTCTAAGTCAATTAAGTAGGTATTACCTTTCTTTTCACCCTTGAAAATAACCTCATCATCCACTAAAGTGGTGACTCGATATTCCCTAGGATCAAAGGTGACTTTGTTACCTTTGTCACACAATTGACTTACACTTAACAAATTGTGTTGTAAGCCATTAACTAAAAGAACATTATCAATTAAAGAACATCCATTCTTACCAATGGTTCCAATGCTAATTACCTTACCCCTAACATTGTTAACAAATGTGACATCTCCACCTTCTTTTTCTTTCAATGTCGTGAACAATTTTCTATTTCCAGTCATGTGCTTGGAACATGCACTATCCACATGCCAATTGCTTGATTTGGTGGTTGCCACATTCCCTTACACAATAATAATAAGTTACCTTTTCTTAGGTAACCAAGCATACTTGGGTCCTAGGGGGTTAGAGATTGAAGGGTCCTCTAATTTGAGGTGAGCCTTCCTAATATGGTAATAAATATTAATATGTCCAAATTTCATACAATAATGGCATTGGAGTTTAGACTTAGGAGTCTTTCTCCTATGTACAAATTTAGTATGAGTAGGAGGCCTTCTCATACCTTGGTCATGTGAATGCATGCATGAACATGTATAATGAGTAGGAGTACAAAATTTTTTATAAGAATGACCATGCTTTTTATTGTAAATGTATGTATCTTTGAGTTTTGGCTCTAGAGCTTAGGAGAGCCTTCCTTTTGCCCTTAGGCTTAGGAGGCTTAGTGCTAGGAGCACTTTTCTTCCCAATTACCTCAATGCTTGATGTTTGAGGTTCTCAAGATCTAACAAATGTGGTATGAGATGATGAGGAGGCTCTATTGAAGCCTAAACCATGTCTAACAAATGGTGGTCTTTGTGACACAATCAATGTGTCCAAGGCTTCTTTTCCTTTATAGAACTTGGAGATTGAACTTTTAAGCTCAATGACTTTTCCCTTAAGAGTGTCATTCTCCTTTCTTAATGAAGCCATTAAAGAAGATGATGTGGAAAGTTTTTCTACTGAGTGTTTGAGTTCCTCATTAGAAGTTCTCAACTCATTTACAAGATCACTAAGAGTCTTGTATTGATCTTCTATTTTTGAACACCTTTTCTTATAAGTTTTTACTTGTGACTTGTATTTGTCACACCTCATGGTTAGAGCCTCTAAAAGCTCTTCATCTATCTCATCAAATTCAAAGTCAGAATGAGAATGGGAAGAAGTACTTACCTCGTTTGTAAAATCTTTTTGTGCCATGAAACATATGTTGGCAACCTCTCTTTGTTCCTCTTCTTCACTTGAGCTTTCATCCCAAGTGGCTGAAAAACTCTTCTTCTTCTCCGTGTCCCATCTCTTTTTCTTCTTCAATTTGGGACACTCATACTTGATGTGACCTTGCTTGCGACATTCATAGCAAGCGACATCGTTGGATTTCTCTCTTAGACTAGGAGCTGTCTTCTTGAAGCCTTTTCTTTCCTTTCTTCTTTTGATCAACTCCTTTGTCCTCCATGAGTGCATTGCTAGCTCCTCTTCTTCCTTGTCACTTTCTTCATCACTTGAGGCGATCTCTAGCTCCTTCTCTTTTGTTGAAGCTTTAAGAGCTATGGGTTTTCTCTCTTTTTCTGGTTTTTCTCCTTGGCCTCTTAGCTTCTTCATTTGCTCATCTTTTTGTAAGGCCAACTCATGAGTCAAGAGTTTGTCTATCAACATGTCGGTTGGAACCTTTTTAATCTCTGAATTGGAATGTTGTATGCTGCAATCTAGCACCAAATTTATCTAAAGGAAGAGTTTTAAGGATTTTTGTGTTTACCTTATAGATAGTGAGAGCTCTTCTAAATTTCTTCATATTGGTGATAATAAACAAGAGCCTATTTGTCATTTATGTGATGCTCTCATTGTCCTTCATCATTAAGAGTTCCCATTCGGTGACATACATCTCCAAATGGCTTGATTTGACTAGAGTTGTGCCTTCATGATAGTTCTTAAGTGTCTTTCAAATGGCATGTATTGTTTGACAATGCTACACTCTTCCAATCTCTTCTCTAAAGAGTGAGCTAAAAAGAATGGTCATTGCTCTTTTATTTTTACCATTTGATCTCCGGTAAGCTTCAACCCATTCTTCCCTTGGGATTAATTCTTCATTACCATCCACAACTCTGGTGGGTGGCTTCCATTCCTTGATGACCACATCCCAAAGGTCCACCACATCTATGTCAAGATAGATTTCCATCCTATACTTCCAATGAGTATAGTCTGTTCCATCAAAGTGAGGCTTGCGTTGTGAGTGGATTCCCTCTTGTGCCATGATCTTTGTTCACCCAATGAAGGTTTGATTGTGAAATGAGGCTATGATACCACTTTTTAGCCCTAGGCACCAAGAGGGGGAAGGGGGGAGGGATTGAATTGGTGTATAAAAATTAAAACATAAAGGAGAAGAGAAATGAGTAGAAAAGAAACACAAGATTTATAGTGGTTTGGGTATAAATGACCCTACATCCACTCCCCAATTCTTAGAAATTGGGTGTTCCACTATCTTTTAAAGGTGTTTTCAAGATTACACCAAACTTTTACACTTATTTTTAAAGGCTCACACAACAACCTATACTCTTGTGTTTTAAGGCTCACACAATAACCTTTACACTTGTGTTTTTACAGGCTCACATAATAACCTCTCTTAGTATTTTGACAGGCTCACACTACAACCTATTACAATTGGTGTTTATGCTCACACCCAACAATGACTTAAGAAATAGAAAAGATTGAGTAGCAAAATTGCAAGAGTTTAGTTACAAAGTTATCAATTCTCTTACATTTACATCTGTTTGGTGAGGTATTAATAGTCTTTACCCACCAAAGAGACGTTGCAATAAAATTGATACAAAATCTTCAAAGTGTGCTAGACAGATTTTTGCAATACATGCTTGACAGTCTCAATTCGCGGTTGCGAAATCCAAATTCCATACAAAAAACCCTATTTGTGTCTAACGACTAGTCCACGTGGCAGCTTCTCATTAGTTCACTAGAAAAATATAACCGTTGCCTTTCACCTATTTTCAAAAGTAGCGGTAATGATTTTTCTTGTATAAGCAGCGACTAAGGACACAAATTCGTCTGCCAAAAATGTTCATCTTTTTTCTTTATGGTTTGCGATTGCTACCAATAAGTTTCCATTGTGATATTTATCTTGCAACAGTTACCTGGGACACTTGTCAAGCTATGGTTGTGGACTGGATTCCCTCTTGAGTTACTTCAAAATTTACGGTCGTGACTTAGGCAAGACTCACACCGTGAATTTGTCTGTGACTTTGGCTTTCCTTTCCTTGAATTGGTTGCAGTAGAGAAGTGGCCTGCGAATATATTTGTCCAATTTGTCAACCTACCTTGGTCTAGTTCGCGGTCGTGATTTATCAAGTTGCGGTCGCGAATTAAGAGGCACTAGCTTACTTTGGAGATTTTTAACTCCATCCAACTTTCAATGTAAAGACTAACTAAAAATGGCAAAACAACACTTAATTTGAAACATTGGAATTGATCAATCCCTTTTGTCAAGATCAAGAGAGGTCCAAGACTTAGGGTTAACCAGCCTAGTTCAACAATTATATTGCATTGTATTGCATATACCAAATGGGCCCTAAGAATGGTAATAAATATGAGAATGGTCTAAAAAGTTTCTTGTCCTTGCATTTCATAATACATTTGATGTTTTGTCCTTGCATTGATAGTAGAAAAACATTTGTCCTTGCATTCGATGTGTTAATTTTTCATTACAAACTTATGACAATGTTAAAGAGCATTTTATTTAAGATGGGTTCTTAAGAGAATATACCACTTGGGATTTTCATAGGGAGGAGTCATCTTCTGACGTTGTTAATTTATCTTCCTTTTCTTATGCTACCTAAGAAACACAACTTCTTGCAAAAAATAGTAAAGATGATATACATGTTAACCAATATAGGTAAGCTAATATGGTAAGACCATTTTTTTAACTGTGTTGATAACTAATAGCTCAAAAGACGAGACTAAAGGTGGCAAATAAGTCAGGTTAAATGGACTTAGGTCAAGTTAATTTTAGATTAGGTCAATTTTAAGCCATATCTTTTGTCTAGCTAGTTAGAGTTAAGTCATTTTTATGTTAGTTTAATTTTAAATAATATCTTTTATTAGTTAGGGTAGAGTCATTTTTAATTACGAACTTAGGTCATTTTTAATTACGAACTAGATGAATAGAATCATTAGGTCAAGGTACATAAAGGAAATTGAATAATTTTATGATTCATATTAGATTATGCAACACCTCTGTAGTTATTTTATGCTTTTTCGACCACACATATCTGTTATGTTTATCTAAAAATGAATTCTTAATGTTTTGAGCTTATTTAATCATGAATGTGTTTTATGTTTATAATAGGTTCTAGATGTGATAGAATGTCTTCGAAACAAGATGGAAGAATAATTACTTCAGGGAGTATACCCAATTTAGTTGAACATGTCATTTTGCTCAATGAATGATCATTTAGTATGCATTGCATGTGAACAAATATTTAGTTGATTCTAAGCCATTCAATTGACTATGGAAAATTTTGAGATTTTGGCTTTAATGAATAAGTCCACTCTATTCTGGAATAGGCCGGTCAATTAGAGTGAATAGTCATCCATCATCCCATTCATAATTCCTTTAAATTGTTCACCATAAATTTGGATTTTTAGCCTTTATAATTATAGTCATTATATTTTGGAATGGGATTGTTTAATTGAGAGTGAAATGGGTCATTCAGTAGTTGAATGCCCATTCAACTCAATTAAATTGAGCTATTCCTTAAACATTCATTTCAACCTAATTTCTTATATATACTTCCTTATTTAGCTTATTTGGCAATTTTAGTCATGCCTTTCAAACCTTATGGTTAATTTCCACTATAAGAAAAGAGTGAATTATCTATAAAAAAAATTCATCAGTAATAGCATCGATTTTGTTAGTAACATTTAGTTACCAAAGGAATATTTACGAACATAATTCGTCAACGAAGAGATGGTCAGTAATCATTGATGGAATAAGGAATCCATCGACAAAATTGCCAATGGACTTGGCACAAAAAATCCATTGGTAATGGTGATAAAATACTATAAGTTATTATAGACTGGGTGTAGGTGTTATAGGCTATAATCCTCTCATCTACTTGTCTCTTGACCTCTCACTGTAAGTTCTTCGCGAAAGGTGGTGGGGCAGAAGAAGAGTTGGCACTCGAGGAATCGCCATAAAAGTGAGGGACATGATTATCCATGCCATAGATCCACCCCTTCACCCAGCCTCTCATTGCCAATAGGAAAACCTTGTGCTCGTCCACCTAACTAGGCTTACTGGATCCTAGAGCTGACTGCAACAAATGGTCATGCTATATATCGGTATCATCCTGCATTTTGTAAAATATGAATGATTATCATAATAATAAATGAAAAATAATTAAAAGTAAAATCAATAAGTTATGAGTTGCAAGAACACTCCTCAAGCGTGTATCAACGAAGGTTTACATGTCAATGTTGTTTCGTGTGTGTATACATGAAGACATTGATGGGTAAAACCTCCCTTCCCAACTGCTATGTTTGTTATTAAGTTAATGAAAAGAAGAAATTAAAAAAAAAACTTGTTTAGTAAGATGAAAGAGCAGTTTAAAAAACTAAAATACACTTAATTACTAGTCATTTGTCATGCTTAGATTGGTGTATAGATCCCCAGTGTGCATGAATGGACCTGAACCAGTACCTTCTTTCTTTGTCTTTCTATTCAGGCTAGCCTAGTCAGATACAACCTAAGAGTGGAAGAACTCCACTGCATCTGCCAGTGATCTTAGGCCTCATTAGGCACCCAGGTCTCCTTGCCCTTATATTTCAAATAATAAAAGAGATCTTTAGAACTCAAAGTATCATTCTTAAAAAAGGTATTATGGTCCTATTGAAACTATTTTTGTAATAACAATACAGATAAAATTAATAACTAATAAATAAATAAAATTAATTTTATAATATTTAACCCTTAATTAATAACATTATATACCTTAAACTCCTCCTAATAGAAGGTCTTCAGGTATTGTACCACCTTGTTCTTGTTGTATCTATTTATATGAAATTCTATTTAAAGATCTTTTAGCATGCACGAGAGTATCTATCAAATGAATGCAAATTGCAAAAAAAAAATTAAAATAGGAAAAATATTTAGTGTGACAATATTAAATATCGAATAACATAAATGGAAAAAATAATTAATACATACCTCCCATGCTATAAAGAAATTTAAAGTTGTAACTCGAGCGAGCATTGTATAAAAATCATCAAGATCTGTTGACGTAGATGACCCTCTAGATAAGGAATGAAGCTGAAAGAGTAAAAAAAGATGGACCGAAAAAAAGAGTGGAAGATGTGGGCAGAGCTGTAGTAATATAGGCATTGATGCAATTGAGCTGAATGGAGGAAGCTATAGCAGAGGCAACCTACAATCATGAGTACATATGTTACTTGTTGCACCGACTCACTAGATGTCATCTAAATATATATAGATACACACACATACACACACACACACACAAAATAAAAGTACAATTCATAAGTGTACAAATACCTAACTGAAATGAGAAAGTTGTAACATACTTAGAATCATCATATTCTATATCATCTTTAAACATTATATCTTTTGATCATTTCAATTTTGATTGTAGCTTCGTTTTATCATCTGACTGAATATCTTAATTTTCATTGTTTAAAATAATGAATTGTTGGCCCTAGTGCACCAAGAAAGGGAGTTGAATTGGTGGTAAATTTGAACTTTTAATTTTGGATGAAGCTCACAAAAATGAAAGATTAGAGGAAGAGTAGGAGAAGAATGAACACAAGAGTTTTATAGTGGTTCATGTATAACCAACCCTACATCCACTCTCCAATTCACCAATTGGGTGTTTCACTCAATCACTAGTGTTTTACAAGCTCACACTCAACTTAATGTTTAGGCTCACACCAAACCTTACAAGTGTTTTC
>CATIWR010286651.1:0-27460 GCA_949677035.1 Omphalea diandra
GAACAAATGCTTGAATTATTTCATTCGCCACTTAAAATAGTGAATGAAATAATTCAAACATAATAGATATTATCTCGTTCATCAGTTAAATTACAGATCGAAATAATAAAATATTCATTTGTTCTCCAATTTGTACATATAAAATTATTCTTCTATGAAATAATTTTCATAATTTTATTCACTATTACTTTTAATAATATTATGTGCTCAACTTTTTTTAAAAAAATATTTATTCATCTCTTATAATAATGGTTGAAATAATTAAATAATTTTAAATGTATTTATATTTTTTTATTTTATACTTTACATTAAAATATTTTAATACTTTATTTTATAATATTTTATATTTTAAAATATATAATAATATTATATAATATATAATAATAATAATTTTAATTTGTTGGCCGGGTGGGACAAAAGTTGGCCACCCGGCCAACAATTGCATTTTGCATGCAATTGGCATGCATTTGCGTGCATCCCCATTGCATGCAATTATGGCTTCGTCCGCCAGTTATACTGGCGGACGAAGCTTAGAAAATTAAAAAAAAAAAATTTGGCCGTTTGAACTGACGTCTGCCAGTTAAACTGGCGGACGACACTGTTTGACCACCCCTAAAACCTAAATATTTTTTCATTCAACCTACTTTTATAAATATTTTTTCATTCACATTAATTCACTATTTTTTTTTTTTGCACCATTATGAAAATTGTCCCAGCTCCTGGACGCATAGAACTCTATAAGACGGTGACATACTGATCTGGGCGACATAGCAAACTCTGACTGAAATTATGTCTGTACAAGATAGTCTTTGAGAATACTTGGTTTACTTCTCTAATAGGTACAACAAATAATGTCTCATTAACGGTTGCAAACTTGTACTATGTACATCACTAATACCATACATATTAAGCAATCATGTTGTGCAAAGTGAGGAGCCCTTTATGGTGTTGGCTGCAACCCAAGAGGCTGTCACAATGTCAATATGTTTCTCTGGCTTTCTCTCTCTTTTCAATTTAATTTTTGAATCTCTGGGAAGAGAGATGAAGATTGATGGGATACCCTGCAGTGGGATCAGAGTGCATGGAACAAAATGTCTCCCCCACCTAAGGGTGAGGCCTAATTGCTGGTATCATGCTGTAACATGGGGATGGGCAGGGAAATGAGAAAACAAAACATGAACTCAGGTTGGCATGAAAATGCCATGGGTTAAATGGCTATGCTTTTCATTTTCTTGAACCTTAATAATCTTCGAATCTTAATGCATTCCACTTGCCATGGACTGTGCTTTCCATGTTTTCCATGTGTGCATTCCTTTCTTACATTTGAACCATCTGTAATTCTTGACCAGTCATTTAATGCAGACCCATGTTTGTCTAAGAAAACAAAACTGAAATTCTGAGTATTTTCATGTTTGTCACATATGTAAAATTCAGGTTTCTTGAGTGCCAAATTTATTCATGGATTTTTTTTTTTTATCCAGTTAGTGTTAGACATAAACAATCTGCATTCTTTATTGTGCATCTTGTTGTGATATTTTATCCCCGTGCTTGTATCTCAAAATTTGCTCGTCAGACTAGTGCATTTCCTCCTACTGATCTCAACTGTTTATTATTGTTATGCAGGAAAGGTTGAATAGGTCTCTGATGGTCTGCCAAGATAAATTTGAGGCAGTTAAGCTCCAACAGATTGGATCTGATGCTGTGAATTCTCTGGAGTCCTGCGTAGACCAGGCGATTCAGGACAACCTCAAGTCTCTGCCACATCTGGTTGGAAGATTGAAAGCATCTCTTTCTATCAGTGATTAAACCTAATGATTGTTGTCACAATATTGTTCAACCTTTTTGTCGTGACCAAATTCCAGGATAAGTTTGTAAAATTAGCAGATCATATAGTCATGTGCTGTGCCTTCGGGGGCAGGGAGAGATAAAAGAGGCCATGAATGTATTTGTATCTTAACTGATACTTTCAAAATTCCTATGAACCTACTATCACTGCAATAGTAATAGTTTTGTTTCATTTGAGCAGATTATTTTGGAAAAACAAAAGAATACTTGTATTATCCAGTGATTTTGACTCCTATTTTGATATTGAATGGTTCTATGCCATATTGAGATTATCCTTTTTCAGGATTTAATATTTTCAAACACAGTGATAGTGCAGGTGCAGCCCATATCTGGTCACTAATAAAAGATTTCAAGAACTAGCACAACACCTTGTTGGTTATGTTTTTCTTTCTGTTCTGTGATTTTTAGATTCACCAGTGTTTAGATTCATATCTATTTGACATGTTCAGAATCCTGCTTCCATGGGCACGTTTGCAGCTAAAGACTCATTCCAGAAAGAGAAGCCATCAGTCCTGATCAACCAGTTACAATGAGGTGGATAAAGAAAACCATCCCTTGAGATGCATCAAAGACCGAAGTGTTTTAGAATACACTATTTCTTGCATATTTTCCCAGCTCAAACGGCACTCAAATCTTGTGATACCCGAAAATTGGTGCTGAATTTCCATTAAATCGAACCTCTATAGCTTATATTCCAGATAGTACTATATTCTCAGAGTCACCTGGATTTTGGAATGGTGGATGAAACCCAAGAATAGGCGTACAACAACCGTGTAATAGGCGTATGAAAACCAGCGAAACTTGTGCCAAAGGGATCAGTTCACCATGTAAACAGGCAATAGGCGTATAGCCACCATTCTGTCCCTTTGAATCGTTAAAATTGCTTGCTTGAAGATTGAAGCAGTGAAGAGATAGAAGTCATGTGAGCTGCTTCCTTTTCAGGGATGAAAATAGCAGTTTCAACATAGAAGTACTTTGAAGGGTATAGAGTGAGTTACCTAAGCCATTTATAAACTATTGAGTACAATGGATTAACGCGTACTTGCATTAAGGTAAGTTTTGAATAGGTTCAGTTATACACTCAGATGCACATAAGACTTTTTCTGAAGTTAAGAGAATTAAAAAGAGCCAAAAAAAACATTCAATTAATAAAGTAGCAAGAACTTTATCTTTTCTCAGGGTTTTTTTAGATTATGGAACCATATGTGCACTTACATGCCAAAGAAATGAAAAAAAACAAAAAAAAAAAACCTTTCTTACAGAAACATGAATGTTAAGAATGTACCTATGCTAGCAGATTATTTATATTTCATGTAGTCAATTGGAAAGAAAAAAAAAAAATGCCTACCTGCTTTCATGAGGGTGATACTATACACAATTTTCTAATTGGATTGTGCAAGTAGAATTTCCACTAAGTTTTTCATTGAAAAAATTCTAGAAGAACAGCTTGGGATATCAGTTCTAGATTATAGTTATGAGCAGGCTGCTTTTTCAGAACTTGAGAGGGCTGTAGGATTAATTGATCAGGCTAGAATGGTTAAAAATGAGGCCCTCTTTATTGCCAATTCAGGTACTGCTATTAGGAAACAAGTCCTAGGTTTCGTAGGCAGAAATAAATAATAAATAATATCTCGCAACTGAGGCAATAAGCATCCAAAATGACATAGTTGTTGCTGCAACTAACTAGATCCAACAATTTTTTTACCAAGCTTTTCAGAACTTGGACATAAGGAAACAGAGCCTAGAACTTGGTAAAGTTGTTGAATCAACCTCCTGAGCTTCCCCTTCTAGGCGCTGGTTCCTGGCATCTAGATTCTAAAAACCTGGATCTGGTTGATTATAATAACAGTTATATCATTTTAGATGCCTATTGCCTTATTGAGAAATTATTGTCTCAGCCTGCAAAGTTATAACATGTTCCCTAATAGCAGTACCTGCATTGACAATAGCAAGAACCTCATTCCTAACCATTATATATATATATATATATGCGTGTGTGTGTGATATTTTTAAAATCAAATCAATTCACAAATAAATTGGTTCTATCGACTCAGTCATATTTTTGATCTGAAATAACCTTTTTTTTTTGGGTCACCTTTTTTTTAGAAAAGAAAAGATCTGAAATAACTTTAGATGCTCATATTTTGCTATTTTAGCAATAGTCTCAACTCATTTAGAACACCTGTAACATCTGAAACTCTTCCATAACTAAAACAAGTTTTAGAATTTGGATATAAGGGTTATTATGCAATGCCAACATCAAACGAAACCCATTAAACGATCACAACAATGAAAAGAACAGGTGAACTATTTAAAGAAGCAAACTAGAAAAAAAAAATCACCATCGTTGATATATAGAGTAAAATTTCTTAATCTGCACAGCACTAGCTTGAAATTTAGGATTGGTAAAAATTTGAATTCAATCACACAAGTTAAAACGGCTAAAAGATTAAAATAAGTCATTATCCTAAATTTTACCAATGATAATAAATTTAACCCAAAAGTGCTAGCGAAATATAACTCAAATTATAAATTATCACAAAAAAGAAATTAAGTCTACAAGTGTAAAAATGTAAATCACAATACTTTTCTACATTTTTTCTAAAATCTTTAATGTTATGTCAATTTCTTAAAAACCATGACGTCCTATATCATTTTATATTGTGCATTTATTACTGTGTAACTATTCGTACCACACATACCATATTCGTTGAAACCTTTCGATATAATTAAAATCAATTATTAAAATAAAGTATTATTCTTATAAAACTTAAAATATTAAATAAATTTAAAAAAGAACACGCAAAATTCCAAATATTCACAAAGTTTCCTTTTCTTAAAAATATTATCACTGCCACCTTCTGAACAGAATGCACTGTTGTCCTGCAGATAAATGTGAACAGGCATGTGCTGAGAGGATCCAACTTCGAGTTCAAACTTTCACAATTACAATGCTGTGGGGGACAAATGAGAACTAGCTATTTCCCATTTCCCTTCAATCTCAATTTGCCATACAGATTGAAGCAACATGCAAAACTGGAAAGAGTAAAAGCAAGTCCTTCAAAAGATTCTCTAATTACATTATTACACCAAAACGATCACAAGATCAAGTCTCCACAGGAGGGTTGCCTAACCCTCCTGCTTGCTTTTCTGCCCTTCAAACTTATCTATGGCAACCTGAAGCTCATCTGTACCTCCAACAGCTCTCATAGTGTAAAAATAAACACCTAAGACAAATGCTGATAAGCCACCAGCAACTATCAGATTCTTGGTTTTTGGAGCAAGACTTCTATATCCCGAAATTCCAGTCATTTTTGCAACCAAAAACTCAGCAGCCAATTATGTTGTATGCAAATGAACCTGATAAAGTAAACAAGAAAAGAGATGGAATTAGCCTCTTTCGAGAGCAAATAAAGCCTTTGGAACACTAGGTTCAAAAGTCTGCACTCAGGATAAGTTAAATGTGAAGATCTATTCCTGTTTACAGCAGTCTTAATGTACTTGTCAGACAATTGCCAATACAAACTATAGTTTTTTCAACTCCTATCTTTGCCTAAAGTACTAATATCACATATTGATGCTATACATTAGAGGAGAAATACAAAAATTTCGAATAGCAGTGCAGTCCAACCCCAAAAGTAGGTATAAATATAAAAAAAAACATTAATCTGATATGCATACACACACAAAAAAAAAAAAAAAAAAAAAGCCATGTGATACCATAAGAAAATTAATGGTTTTTTTTATGATCACAAGAGTCAAGATCAGGTTGAAAGGCTAAGGAAACAATTGCACTGGTGGATTAATGTAGGAGAACCAAAATTTGAGTTAATGTGCACTGACCTGGAATAGTATATTTTCAAATGCCACTGTTAGTCCCCTTTTGTAAACAGATTAACTAATATGTTTCTTCTCTCCTCTCTCATCTCTTATTCTCTTTGAAAACACCAGAAGAAGTTTATTCTATTACTTCCCAAATCTCAAACCCTAACCCCAAATATGAAAAGTTTATACTTAGCCAATGTTATAAAACTATTTTATAACTACAATGGATGAAAGGTCCATAATTTCAGAACCTAACATCAAACTGTAAAATAGTAAGATTTTGTGAATTAACTAAGACAGAATTTAAAAGAACATGCAATGTAGGTAAATATTCATACATCAAAAAGCATTCTAGAAAATGACTTGAGCATATAACGCAAGAGTATTTAATTCATATCATGAGAAAACCTCCCACTGCAAATATTTATAGGCATGCTATTTGAGCTAACCCAACTGGTAACAAGTTCACAGCACAAAGAATATGAAATCCATGATACAGAATAAATACTGAACTATTAGATGATACCGACAGCAGCAAAGCATAAAGAATAATAATAAGAAGAAGAAGAAGAAGAATGGTAAGTCGGAACAAATCCAAAAAAATATTAAACTGCAGATTAAACAAAAACCAAAATAAATGCACATAGTTGTCAAAGGCGTTAGTCGCACTTAGGCATAAAGGGTCTTAGGGCCTAGGCACGAGGAACAGGCACACACTTCAGCAACATGAGGTGCACCATAAATAATAAAAAAAAAATTCAAATAACATTTAAACATTAATAATTATTAAATAAACTCCTTAAAATTTCTAATATCAATAACATAAAAAGTCATAAACATTCAAATTTCTAACAACACTATTATTTTTGAAGTTCAAAAGAAGCTAAATAAAGATTTTAAAATGTGTCCACCCATAATCTCAATTCCACTAAAATCTAAATAGACCATATTGAAATAAAACTATGAAAATTACTCTGTATTATGACATAATCTCCATGTCATCATAACATCATCAAATTCATCTTCAAGGTTCTTTTCTTCATCCTCCTCATCATACAACCAAAAAAGTAAAATTTATTCCTAACTGTCCTAATTTATGTGTTTTAACTAATTCTGTGCACATGAATTAGACTAATGGACATTATCAATTGTATACAAATTTGCAGGAAAAAAGCCCTGTTAAGTAAATAAGAACAGTGACGGCATCACATCAGCAGGTATAAATGCATGGACTGCTGGCGGAAAGAAGAAAAAGAAGAGCAGAAAAGGAAAGTGGACTGATTATAGAAGAAAGAGGAGAAGGTGAGCCAAAAATAACAATCAAAGAAGAAGAATAATAGAGTGGCTGATCACTTAATGGAGTGGTTGCAGAGAAAATGAGAAAAAAAAGGGGGAAAAAAAAGCACACCTGTACAATAACGAGAAGGCCTAGGCTTTTTCCACAATTTTGATAACAAGAAGAGGAGAATTAGAATTTTATTTCTTTCTCTTGTCTTATTGGATATAGCCCAATCTATTGAAAACTCAGTTTTAATGATTGAGATGATATGGAGATTTTAAAATAAAAAAGACAATAGCAATGTTACAAGCACCAGAGGCATGCAGAGTGACACTTGCTTGCAATGGCTTCAACTGAATCCCTAATCTGAATTTGGCCTTATTCCTGTTTATGCTTTTATATTTGAAGTTTTAACAGCTTGTGGGCTTTTTATTCAGGAAGACTTGATTTAGTATAGAGCCAATTATTTTATCAGACAGAAATCTTTTTTTTATTATTATTATTATTTCATGAATCACAGCAAACATTAAGAAATTAAGTAACCAATTATGCACTCGTGGATATCTCTGTACGTGCAGTGCACGTGCGCATGTATGTGTGTGTTGTTTTGATGTCTTTGGCAATAAGATTCTGCGTTTGTGCTGTATGATTCATGAATTTGTCAAGCTGAAACTGAACTAACATGCAGACAACACTAGTGTTAGCACTTTGTTTTGCCAGCTTCAGTTTTGGCATATTGCAATACAAATGTGATTTGTTTAGTTAAAATCTAACATGTATGCTCTACCCTAAACATGCAACATATTTGATACTCACACCACACACAGAAAAGATTAACCAGTGAACCATATGAAATTTATAATATTCATCAACCATCCGATTAGAACAATTCATAAATTCCACTGTTGGCTTCCAAAGTCCCAAACAAAATGCATGTTTTCAGGGACTAAGGACAAAATATGATAGGAACCTAGATCAATTACCCATAGAGGTAATTGATTCAAAAACTAGATTGCTTATGTAAGCAATACCAATAATTATCAATGCAAGCAAAATGAAATCACAAATTACAAACTAGCATCCAGGAACAACATTTGGAACCAAGAAAGGTGATTATGAAGAATGTTCAACCTGAGATGACGAATTAATTAAAAATTCAAGGACTATCACCCTCTCTAGGAACATCGAGCATGTTCGCTTCTGCTATTTGAATGAGTTCCTATCCTTTGTTTTCAGTTACTATCCTGAGCTAAATAAAAAAACAAAGAACTCATCAAGGAAACCAAAGCAAACAAAACTTTAAAACAAGATTTTGTAATCAAACTACTAACAAGGTAGGTCCAAAAACTAGGGTTCGTGGCATTGTAAAGAATGATATTCAAATATACCAAACTCGAAATTAATAACCACTGTCCAAGCAGAACCCTTGCTTGATTGATTCAACAAATAAGTGAAGAAGCTAACATCGAGGCACCCAAATGCAAGATAACATATCTCAATATATATAAAAATTAAAGAAGCTAAAAAGCAAAACAGAAATTGCAAAATCAAAATCAAGTCTGAGACCACCCAACACGTGCAATGAACTTCTAAGTATCAGAAAAAGACAAATACAAACATGGATATTGAGAAAAGATCTCAATGCCAACACTTGAAGCAACAAATTACTATTCCATTTTCAATAAGATATAAAATGAGACGATTTTTCGAGTGAAAACCATATTTAAGTAAAATCTAGATAGGTAATCAGCAAATAAAGAGCTTCTTACTCCTAGACTGGACGCTTTGATTTTTTACTAGTAGAGAAAAAGAGAGAGAGAGAGTGAGAGAGTACCTGGTGATGCAGTAAACCGTTGGTAGAGGGTTCTCTTATTGCGCTGGTGATGGAGCATCGAAGCAAGACTCTTTTATTTTTTTGGGACTCAGTAGTCAAATAGTGTCGTGTATATTTTGCTTTGCCGTTTTGGTTAAACTTGAATGAAACTGGGCTGGGCTGGGCTGGGTATTTTATTTTGGTAGTTCTTCGGACTTTGCTTTATTTTATTTTTTCATTCATTTATATTATTGACAATTAGTTTCTTCACTTAATCTTTTTTAATTATTATTATTATTATTATTCACGTACAAAATATATTGAGGTCTCAATAATATTCATGCTTCAAAAAACAATCAATTGTTTAGAAATATACGCATCCTAAAATAGTTAAATAATAATATTAGTATTTAATTTATCATCAAAATGATTATAATGAAGATATATATTTTAATAAAATAATTATTAAATTGATTTAAAATATCAAATAAAATTTATGGATTTCTTATTGTAATAAAAAATAAAATAACATTTATCAATTTTTTTATTGATAGATTTTGTTAGTTTTTCTTTTTCTTTTGAAGGATTTTTTAGTTTTTCTTTATCAAATGGAAATTTAGATTTTTTTTTTTTTTTTCTTTTTCACCTTATACGGCTGTCGTTTAGGGACGCAAGTAACCGAGAAAACACCAACACCGTCAAAACCACTGGTTCTGGTTAAGCTAACGTACGCCAACACCATTAAAACCACTGGCTCTGGAACCTACACGCCTGTTGTATATGAGAAGAAGACTCGAGTCATCATCAACGTCTCCTTGGGGTCTTACAATCTGCCTACTAATAATGGCGGAAACTTGAATTGAAGCCATTGTCTGGAAACACGTTTATAGAAAATACTAGACTACCTGCTTCGGGGGTCAACCTTTAAATAAGGAAGGCACTCGAACTTAATTATCATTGCTAATCAGATGCATATATATAGTTTACTGATACATATATCTGTTCATTTTGTTAGTTGTTAATTTGTAGGTATAATGGAGGAACAAATAGCTGCACATATTTATCCATTCAGCTTTACAAAAAGCTTAGTGAACCTTGCCTTGTTCCCTCCAAGTTTAGCATTTGCTGAATCCCGGATCAGCTGCGCAAAGTGAAGGAAAAGGCTTATGAGCCACTCCTAGTTTCCATTGGCCCTTACTATCGTGGTAAACCTCACCTACTGAAGATGGAAGAGGTTAAAATGCAGTATCTAAGACAGCTCCTTTCAAGAGGAAGAGGAGCGGATGGAGACCCATGAGGAAGATATGCGAAGATACGTCAAGGTCATTAGGGCATTAGAATGCTCTGATGAATGAATTAGTCTTGACTCGGAAGAAGACAAGTGGTGATATAAAGGGTCGTGGCTTGTTTGATATACGGGTTGAAAATGGGATACTAGAAATGCCAACATTCACCATTGATGATGAAACAGAAACTTTGCTGCGGAATCTCATTGCATATGAGCAATTGTCTGACCAGGGGAAGTAGATATGTCACTCATTATGCTACTTTGATGGATTGCCCTATTAACACCAGGAAGGATGTACAATTACTGAGTCAAAGTGGGATTATTAACAGCTATATTGGCGACGATGAAGTCATTGTTGCGTTGTTCAACCGGATTGGAGATAATATCACCCTACACAGTTGAGTTATTCTTTTACTCTGAATTATTCAACAAGGTGAAAAAGCATTGCAGCGGGAAGCTCAATAGGTGGATGGCAAAGTTGTGGCATGATTATTTTAACAACTGTCCATGGGCGATGATTTATTTCTTGGCCGCACTTACACTTGTTCTTCTTACTTTGCTTCAAACTGCATTTACTATTGCAAGCTATTATCATTCTAAATAATTAGAATGATCTGTTGTAAAGCCACTTAGGAGTTTAATATCACAATAAATCTAAAATCTTAAGTCATTAGAACCACTTGTATGGATCTTGATCAGTTGTTCCTTGTTTAATCCGATATGTATCATATCACACTCTATTATTGTTAAGAAGAGGGAAAAGAAGGAAGCTTTAAGTCTTGTTCCATTGTACTAAGCTCTTTATTCTATTTCTTTAATATAGAACAAAACAAAATTATCAATATAATTCTAAAATAATATGTAGAAATATAAACTGACTTGAAAAAAGGACGTATTAGGTGTGGTTCAAAAATCTCTTATTACATCATATTAAAATATATGTATATTAAACTATCTAAACATGAGTATATGTTGAAGTTTTATCAGTATAAAATTCTCTTTTTTTTTTTTAATCTTAATCAACCCTTGATTATGCCAACCCTTCTACTTCTGATATCATATAATGAAAAGTAGATAATTCTTTCCCAATCTTCTTATGCGCATGATGAATGAATTCTGCTTTTCGATGGCTTGGATGGTTTGACAATAAAAGATTAGTTTTTGAGATTTCTGAAATAGGTCTCAAAAGGGAGTCATAAAATGAAGAAGTGCTCTTCCTTCCTCTGTCTGGGTTCTATTGGAGCAGCCTCCCTCCACCATAACATTGGATAATAATGGTTAGGTACCAGTAAAATTTGTCGTACTCCAACTTGAATCGATTAACTGATGTCTTATTTATATATTTATCTTAAATTTGATGATAATTTATCATTTATTATTTTTATTCATCTCAAATCTGATTTATAGTATATAAACCTTATTTGAATCAATTTAAAATTACTTTAATTTTTACATATTTTAAATAAAATTTTATATAAAAAATTTTATAAAGTATTAACTAGTAATTTATAATATTATAAATTTATTATCTTATAAAATAATATAATTTTCTGCATTTGGATTGAATAATTTCATAGGACATTGTTACGTATAGCGAACGACTATGAATACAGTGCCATAATTGGTGGAGATGACATTCTTGTCACTTTAAGTAACTTAACTGAGTTGGCGTTCTTTTTCTGTGTTGCCAGTTATTCTTCCTCTATTACCACTTATTTGGTGAAAAGCATTATTCTGATTATTTATTATTTTTTTATTAAAATTATTTTAATTATTTATACAAATGAAAATTATATTATATTAACTATATATGAATATATAAACTATATTTAATTTAATTTTAAGCACAAAAAATATATTTATATCTTTTTTTAAAAAAATTTATAAAACATTTGGTTAATTCGATTTTTATTTTTTAAAGTTGAACCAAATTGAATTAGTTAAAATTTTTAAAGAAAAATTGAACTGAATCAAATTTTAAATTTGATGAAATCAAACTGAACCAATTAATTCGGTTCAATTTCTCGGTTAAAACTAAAAAGTTGACATTCCTAAAATAATATAATTTTTAAAAATTTAACTTTTCTCAAAATGATATAATTTTAAATTGAACTTCTTTGATTTAGTTTTCAATTTTAGTCAATTTTTTGACTTATTTTTTATTTATAGATTTTAATATTAAAATGAACATTGATCAATTTTTAATTTTATCGTTCTAGTCTAATTCTTAAAACATTACTTTATAGCAATTTCTTTCACCAATGAGGAAGAGTGAGAGTACAATAAAATTCAAGTAAAAACTTCACAAAAATAGAGTAAGAGAAAGAAACTCCTTTGTGAGTATAAGTTAACCAAATGTTTCATACTTTAAATTCATTATACAGGAAATACATATCTATAATAGATTTTATCACAATTCTTTTTAATACTATGACTAATTTTTTTCCTCATATTTTTGTTTTGTGAAAGTAAAAAAATCTATAGAAGCCAAATTATCTCGTTGCATAATTCTTATTGCACCGTTTCATACATAATATCATAAAAAATGAACATGTTTTACAATCACATGTATGGTATCATAATCATCATTGTTATTATCAAGCTCATTACCTAGGATAACACATATCCATAATAGATTTTATCACATTTTTTTAATATTATAACCATATTTTTTTCTTATATTTTTATTCTAAGAGAGCAAAAACCTTATAGAAGTTACATTATCTCTCTTTATAATTTTTTACGTACCTTTTCAAATATAATAACATAAAAAAAGTTATATATTTTATAATCAAAAGCATTATTTCATATTCATCATTTTAATTAGTAAGTTCATTACGTAGTATAACACATATCCATAATAGATTTTACTACATTTTATTTGAATAATATGACTACATTTTTTTTATTTTTTTTTATTTTTGAGAGAGCAAAAAAATTATAAAAGCTAAATTGTTCTATTTCATAAATCTTTATGTACCATTTGTGTTAACATAAAAAAAATAATGTGTTTCACAATCACGCATATTATTTCATATTCATCATTGTAATTAGCAATCTCAAATACTTATCATATTCATAGTAGATTTTAGCACATTCCTTTTAAATATTATGACTATATTTTTTCCTATGTTTTTATTCGAAGAAAGTAAAAAATTTATAGAATTCAAATTATCTCATTTTATAATTTTTCTGTATTGTTTCATACATAATAACATAAAAAAGTTACATATTTCATAATTAGATGCATTGTTTTATATTCATCATTGTCATTAGCAAGCTCATTATGTAGGATAATACATATTCATATTAGCTTTTACCATATTCTTTTCTAATATTATGACTATATTTTTTTTTCTAAATTTTTATTATGAGAGAATAAAAAGCTTATAAAAGTCAAATTGACCCGTTTCATAATTCTTTCTGTATGATTTCATACTTTCTTTGTTTTGTTTCATAATAAATAACATGTTTGTATTTCTTTCATTTCATAAATAAAAATAAATTAACTATAATGCAAAGTTAGATAGTAAGAGATATTATTCAGGCATATGAGAAGAACACAAAGTTACTAATACTGTGTAGTATTAAAATTGGATAAAAAAATAAGAAAAATGGAAGGCATAGTTTCATAATGAAATGATGAATTTTCATAAAAAGAAATAAATTGTTCGGGATACAAATACTAGCTAATAATATTTAATAATTATTTAGGTAATAAATTATCACGGATTATCCAAAATCCTGTAAGTATGAAAATAGATTTAATATTCATTACCAAATGGATATGAGTACGAGTATAGATAGACTTAAGTAAGAAAATAACATTATTGTACCTATACTTTATCTATTATCAACCCTAACTCTAATAATTAGATCAATTATCGAGTGATGATATTCTAAAAGAAACTATTCAAATAGCGATAAGTTTTATAAATATCTTAATACAAGTGTGAGAATTTTAATTATTTTTGTAATAAATTAAAAAAATTACTACAATAGTCTAATCAATAATTGAGTAGGATGCTTTACAAAAATTATAAGTAGTGATTAATTTTATTATTAATTATTCATAAATTTTGATCGAGTTCCTTGAAAATAAAATTTTATTTTTTTTACTTCAAAATCATGAATTATTGTTATTATTAAAAATATAAAAATCAATTTTATGTTGTTTGGAAAAAAAGAGACTTAAATAGCTTTAAATTAAAATATTATTTCAATTAAGACTAAAAATTAATTTTGAATTTGATTATACCAACTAAAAAAAGGCGAGGAGTCTAATTTGTTTCATTTATCATACCTCTTATTTTAATTTGTTGGGTTTATAAATTAAAGAATAGAGATTTTTCTGTTAGCTAATTTTGGTGATTCTATGATTTCTGATTATTGAAATGTGGACAATTAGAAGGAATAAGGAATTGTTAATTTTTTACGTAATAATGGCACTTAATAGTTGTGGGGATGACACATTTTCACTTAATAGTAGTAGAGCACTGTAATTAACATCTTCAATCTAATCAAAAGTATTGTCCCTGAGTACATTCACTAAAAATTTTGGAAGCAATGGACCATCCATTTTTTTTTTTTTCAACAATGGACCATTCACAAGGAAGTACCACTGTTACTTACTCCCAGCGTAACATTATGGGAATAAATGATCAGCCAAGAAATATCAAGAATCATTTCTATGCACAAGCAAATGTGTTGACAAGGCTATATGATAGGACTTAAATAAGATGGGACTCAACTGCCGAAACATGGAAATATGTTGTATGGTATAAGGTGATTCTAGACTTCAATAATTTACTCACTGAATTGAGTAGTTACATCTACACTTAAAAGCTTGGAAACAAAATTAATGATGCAAAATTTGTTGAATACAAAATGCGGTACCTACAATCATTACCCTCTATGCACATGGGTATAGTTTAACCAAGGGATTTTCCAAAGAGATGAAGAAAATAAGAAATAATCTCCATAAAGAACAACTTTATATCATTCAAGTACATAATACAGGAAGAAAACGCTTTAAAAAAAAAAAAAATCTAGGCACTGTAATTAACATGTTCAATCTAATATAGCAACTTTCTGTTTAACTATTACTTATATAAATTTGAGACACTTTTTTTTTTTAATAAATTGATGCCATAATTTCAAATAATCCAAGAAAAACGTGGACGCCTTCTTATGACTTGATATTCATTGAATAAAACTACAAAAAGAACTATTAATATGAAAAAGAAAAGATAGCCAAACCTACCATTTGGATCACTTTGACCAATTCACGCTTTGAAGGAGAGAAAGGTTTTGCTTATGATTTTTCCGTATCAGTTACATACACTATAATTGGCACAAACAAACTCAAAGTGAAATTGATAGCCAAACCTAAAAATAAAACTAATTCAACAAACATAGAGTTACACATTATTGAATCTTGATGGCCATGATAATGGTAGCATCTTCTCCTATATAATCCAAATTTTAAGTTTTTATACATATTCTACGTTGTTCTATTTCAATAAAACATTAATCAAAACTTTGAGAAAGAGGAAGAAATAGCTTTATTAATAAGCTTTCAAAGAACAAATACAAAGATATTTTTCTTGATATACACATTACTCCTATATGTAGTTGGTGCTAATTCTATTAAATGAGAAAAGCAGCTACCACAATAAAATCTTGATTTGAGTAGGAACGCTAAATGTACAGCTGGGTAACAACTTTGTAACTAATCTTGATTCAATGATCATCGTATCAATGGTAGATTATGAATTATGAGATTGCTCTACAGTTCTTGCTTGTAGTTGAATAGCATGTGCTCTTCATGTCCTATGAAATTATAATTGCATAAAATATTCCAATTTCTGATCAGATGTGCTCAAGCCACTGCAATAGTCATTGATATCATCTC
Source organism: Omphalea diandra (assembly GCA_949677035.1). Lineage (NCBI taxonomy): Eukaryota > Viridiplantae > Streptophyta > Magnoliopsida > Malpighiales > Euphorbiaceae > Omphalea > Omphalea diandra. Next base: position 15,965 of record CATIWR010286651.1, read on the forward strand.
TTTGAACATATTTATCATAATACATATTTATCATAATTGCTTATCCAAAATTTCTGAAATAAAAACTAATGAACACTTGGGCCAAGGTAAACAAATCTAGTATATAGATGATTCCAATTCCAAATAAATATGCTCAAAAATAAAAAAAAATCTAAGCAGTAGATGATTACGAATTTAGATTGAGCATACTTATTCCTCTTTCGATGTAGATAAATATAAACTCTTAATAAAAATTCAACAGATAAATTTTTAACTTGATCTTAATCGCTTGCAGAATTTCTTTTTCGTTAAAATTTTCTTCTCCTTCATTCAGAAACTTGTTCAAATTAAATTCAGAATCTGCAAGTTTATTCAAATCAAAATCTAATACACCTTTCTTCTTTTTCTATATTAAGCATCAAAGTAGGTTTAGAAACTAAATCTATAGAGTCTTGATTTTCTCCATTTCTTTTTTGTTTTATACATGTGAACAAATATTTGCTTAATAGAACTAAATTTATAATGCATATTTGAACTGCAAATATGCATCAATAGATATTGGAAAAGATAGGAAAGTATTTTGATTAAAAGTAGAAGGTAGAGAGTTCATTTTGATTAAACAGCACGTTGAATGACTTTGGAATTCGTTAAAGTATTAATAACTTAGAGTAAATTAAGAAAAGGATACAATTGAAAAAAAAAAAAATTAAAGTTCATTGGTTGTCTAAAAATGTCAAATAAATGTAATACAAAATTTTTCCTAAAACATCAAGGGTGTGTTTACTTTGGGAGAATTTTCCTAATTTTCTAGAAAACTTTTCAACTGAAAATGAAAACATAAATTTTATATTTATGTGATAAAATTTTCTAAAAACTGAAAATGAAAACTAAATTTCATACTTTCCATTTTTCTAAACTCATAAAAGAAAATTGGAAAATATCATTTTGATGTTTTCAAATGAAAACGCATAAATCTTTTGATAAGAAAAAAATACCTATTGTACGCAGAGGTCAAAATGATGTATGTTATTAGTAAGATTTTTATCCAATAGTATTTATCCTCTTCTTTTTATCTTAAATATTATCTTTTAAGTGATAATTATATCATGCTTTTTCATATCATATTTTTTGGTAACATTATATAAAATATTAATTTCTTATTCTTTTCAATATCATAAATTTAAATTTTTTTTTATTTTTTTAGTTTTATTCTACTTTATTTTGTATATATTTTCAACTTTTATTTTTATAATATAAAATTTTATTTAGAATTTTTTCAAATGATGTGTCACTAGACATACAAGAAAATAATTTTTATGATATTTTAATTACAAAAATAATTTTTTAACTATAATAATAAGTTTTAAAAAATATGTAATCTAATTTAAAATGGAAAATATAAAATTATTTTCTTTACAAGTAAGCACATTTTACAAGTTTTACAAGTTTTCTATGAAAATAAAAAATTTTGATTTTCTTTGAAAATTAGAAAATGAAAACTGAAATAATTTTTTGTAAGTAAACACACCCTAAATATGATTTATTAAATTTTTTATCTATATATTTAAAATGTAAGAGGATCTTAAGCTCAACCACATAAAGCCTAAACTAAATATAAGAAAATTCAGCCCATTACCCACGACAAACAATAATACAATTACAAAAAAAATTTAAAAGTACAATAACCATAAAGGTAACCACTATGAAGAACATGAAGTTGTAGATGCTAAACAAGATAATCACAAATTTGGACGCATATATTTATTTCTAATCAAATTCCAGATGACAATGAAATATAAAATAGAAGTATAATAATAATGAAATATAAAATATAATAATAATAATAAAGGTAAAAAAGAAAGGAGAAAGACTCTCTAACAACTTTAACGATGAACTCCTTATAAATATTATCAATAAAATTTTATCAGAATCCATCAATGTATGAAAGATAATTAACTATAGTAAAATACCATTAATAATTTGAATAGATCTTTAAGTTGGATTTTAATTAAAAATATCAAAGTAAGCATTGTAAATGGATAAGTATAAATCTAAATTTTAATATATATATATATATATATATATATATATATATATTGTTAATACTTGCTCTATCTTATTTTCAATTTTGTTTTAATATTGTTTCAAAATATGAGAATCTAATTTTTTATATATTTAATTACTCATAATATAAAATATATTAAATATTCAAACATCTAGCAATATATAGAGTTTTGAATTTGTAATAACAATCAATATAGCTTAAAAATGTTATTTTTCCTATATTCTTTACATTTGGTTTTTCTTTTCTTATATATCTCTTATTTTTTTGTCTCAACTTTTTTATATCTTTTTATTTATTTTTAAAATTTACTTAAAGAAATTTTCGAGTAAATTCATGATCAACAGAAATTAAATCTCTTTTTAGATTATTATAAGAATGCACTTCTGACATCAATACACTGTATATAAAAATATTTATTATCTATGAATGTTGAAAAATTTGTTAATATAGTGTATTTCATTTTTTTAAAATCTTACTTAAATTAATATTTTTTAAAATTATTTTGTTTCTTATTAAAATTTTTAGATGTAGCTAGGTTAAATAATAATAATAATAATAATAATCACAACAACAATAATAATATCTCCTCTCGTGATGCTAAATTTAGTAGTTAAACAAATTCAAATAATTTAAAAATTATAATTATACACATCATTTGCTATCAAAACCTTTATATATTTTTTAGTGTTCATATTTTTCCTAAATTATCCTTCTAATCAAGGTTATCTTATTTACTCAAAAAAATTTTCTTCCATACATACATACATACATACATCATACATGTATACATAAATACATATATACATACATATATATATATATATATATATATATATATATATATATATATATATATATATATTGTTTTTTAATATTATTTGTTAAAAATAAAAATGTTTCATTTGTTATATTTATGTCATATACAATTATACAAAATAATACTTATATACTTTTTATTATAACTGACTAATAATTAGAAATGCTATTATTTTTTCAATTCTAATAACTATTTTCTAAAAATAAATACTGCATAACACAAGTATATTATTAATACTAAAAATTAGGTAGTAATTGTGGTAATAATTAATTGAACTCATAGATGAACAAGGGATAACAATATGAAATAAAAAATTATGTATCGTAGCAATTTTGTGTTTTTTGTTTCACTTTTTTAAAGAAAATATGCATTAATATTTTTAAATTTTTTTTTATTTCCATTTATTAAGAAATATATTCGAAATAAAAAAATGACAAATTCTATTTTTGAAATCTTATTTTTTACTTTTAAGAAAAGAAAACACAAACAGATGGGCATATATTATTCGATTGGGATTTGGTTGGTCTACTGCAATCTGGATAGCTAACGAGCTTCCATTCATTCTATCCTGCAATTTGCAAATAGCTATCTAATCTGTGTCTCTTGTACAAGAAGGAAAATGGCGGTAAGTATCGGATTAGAGCGATGCGGATGAAAAAACAGACCTTTTTACGGGATTGTTGCTGCTGATAGCAAATCTCCTCGAGATGGCAAGCATCTTCAAGTCCCCGGTTTCTACAATCCCTGAGCAGGTAGTGTTACCATGAGCTTTAAGGTTAATGGGTACTGCTACTTTGAATAGGAATGTTGATAAATTTGTATTTTTTTGTTGAATGCTAGTGGAAGTTTGAATCATTTATAGTTTGGTTGTTTCTTTGTTGATAAGAGTCCCTTTTGTTTCTGATTGATGTTATAATTTGGCTCTATCAAGAATGAAATAAGGGTTAATTCACATCTCAAAAGCCTAGGGGAAGAAATGGAAAAAAATTTAGGCATCGTTTATTTGGTCATTTGCTGGTAATCTGTGTTCAAGACTGTTATGGAGCTATCTGGTCATTGATAACTATTCTTCTTCCTTATTTTAACAGGTAAAGAGGACGAGAGGCTAGTGGGTCTTAAACTGGACTTTGTGGAGCAAGTCATTGTTTATTTTAGTTTCTTCTTAAATTCAATTTAATTCTAATTCATAATTTGTAGTTATTGATTTCCTTGCTGTTCATAATTCATAACAGGATTTTTCTTTTTTTTTTTTTTTTAGGAAAATCATAGAAAAAATCTCAAACTTTTAAAATATTTTAATTTTTATTTGAACCAAAAAAAATTCTTTTTAAATAAATTAACTTTCATTTTAATTGCAATTGTAGCTTAGACGGAGCATATGTTTTTCCAAATTTGAAATTTGCTGATGAGCCTATTCATGTGGCATTTGAATTTGAGATTTGTTAACATCACCATCTAACTAAACTTAAGACAAATCACAGAAAAAAATTTCTTAAACTTTAAAAAAATTTTCATTTATATCCTAACAAATATTTTTTTTTATTTTAAGTACATGAACTTTCATTTTAGTTTCAAATATAGTCTCGGACAGAATATATGCTTGTTTGAACATATGTATACATTATAAGAAGGTGAAGAATCCATTTTCAGTTTTGCACAAAGCTTTTTTTGATGGGGGCTCACTCTTAACAACCAAATGGGCACAGTCCATATGTGTTCTATTATCGTTTATGCATTCAAACTTTTTTTTTTCTTTTGCGATGCAGGTATTGGTTATCAGTTGGGGCTCAGCCTTCTGACCCTGTGGGAAACATTCTTCTGAGGGCAGGGTTGCTGTCTCCACCACCAATGGTGGCAATGGGAAACAAAGTGGACCAAGTGTAAACATGTCTTCTGATATGTAGAATCAACAGAAGTCGATGGCCTGTTCAAAAAGAGGGAGAGAGAAGTCGATGATCCTGTAAAACCTTATTTATTTTCCTTCGATTAATGAAAATACCATCTTCCTGGCATAATTTGAATTGGTGAGGGTAGGGGTGATTACAAGACGAAGATACCTTGAAAGGAACCCCTGTAAGCATAATCAAGCCCCCTCACTAATTTTATTTATTTATTTTATTCTGTCAAACCCTCACTAAAGTTTATAGCTGAATTTCTTCAAGGTCCAATAATGAAACTTAAAGAGTTATTGTTGATATCTGTTTGTATTATATTACATATCAGTATTATTTCAAGGATGCATCACAAAAAAAAATCAGTTACTTGTAGCCATAAAAATATGTTATATTCAGCATATTCATTTTAAAAAAAATTATATATTAAAACTTTTTATTATATATATATTAAAAATTACTCATGAATATAATAATTACTTCACTAAAAAACTTAAATGATGTATTAAATATAAGTAATATAATAAAATTTAAATAATTAATAAATAAATAATTTATTATTATTATTAAATAATACAATATTAAAACAAACAATGTATTAAAATTAACATAAAAAATCGAAAATATATTTATTTTTTTATTTACAAAAGCTTAACTTGATGACGAAAAGTAATAACGTCAGTTATCAAAATTTTTTTTAAATAGGAAAACAACTCCCCCTTAATAGACCCTTTTGCCTGTTGCAATTGCAGAGGTAAACACGCTTAATGGAATAACAATCTTAATTTCTCTCAATCTCCCCTCTCTGCCAATGGCAGGTGTGAGATATTGATAGCTCCAAATTCTACGACGGTCAATAAAAAATACAACTTAGAACACGGTTAAGGTTCCAAAAAGTTAATATTAGCACCCAAATGAGTGCAAAACATAACTCAAGTTTTCTAATAGTGTATGCGCAGCAGCATCAAAACTCAACAGAGCCCTCGGCAGGATGACCCAGCATAGCTAACACATGTAAATGCAACAGCACATTATCGTGTTACTCGGTAAGCCTACAAAAATGGGAGAGAAAAACAACAATTAATTTTAAGAGAGGGGAGGAGGGGCGTGGGTGAAACATAAGGTAAAAATTTATAAACATATATCATATGCACACTCATTTTATTTTGAACTGAGGGGGAAAAAAAAAAAAAGAGCCTGCCTATTTGACTCCACAGGATGTCAATGGGTTAGCCAAACAAGAATTCTGCTAAGTTCAATCATAAATTGCTTGCTCCCAATGAAATCAAGTTTAATCTAGGAGCTCATAATAGGGGATTTGACTTGCCTACACCTGATGTATTACACCAAACCAATTAAGAAATAACATGTAGGTGTAAAAAGTATACTAGTGGTTTTGCAAGGAAGTCATAAAATTATTTTGTGTCATTGTACTATTAGCTTAGTGCATGTTCCAATAATAAGTTTTAGCCAAGATTAGAATCCCCACTTCTCTTATTCTTTTTTCTCGTAAAGCTTATTCTTATAAATGATTTAAAAAATAAGTTCCTTATTTCTTCTATTGTAAATATTTTTATATTTATTAAATATTTTGTTATTTATAATTGTATTAATCTCATTAATATATTGATGATAAAAAAGAATACAAATTGTAAATAACAATATATTGAATCAATATTTCATCATCAATAGCAATGAATGTGATAACTAGAGATGGCTGATATACACACACACACACTCTTGTCCATATGTGAGAATTTAGGGTAAGATTTTGTTAATCAATATTTCATCATCAATAGCAATGAATGTGATAACTAGAGATGGCTGATACACACACACACACACACACACTCTTGTCCATATGTGAGAATTTAGGGTAAGATTTTGTTAATCATTGTATGAATATATATATATTTCCGATTTTTATTTTTGAGTTTTCTATTTTAATAAACCTTATTTCTCTCACAGATTAAATTTCCAATTTTCAGCAAAACTTCTTAATATTCAACTAAAGAAACCAAAACTTTCTAATTTATTTGTTTTCCCCCTTATTTTCTGTTTCTTGCTTAGTTTTACGATATCTCATTTTCTTGGCCAACCCAATTTATCCCAGGCTTAGCCAAATTGTAACTGGTTTCAATTACTTAAACAAAGTACTAAACTTAATCTAGTCTGAAGTTAAGTTCAGCTAATGAGCTAAGCCGCTTAGCTCTAATAGTTCTGAGAAAAAGTAACAAAGCAGAATAAGTGACACAAACCTTGACCCGTTTCAACAGATCCTTAGCATTGGCATCAATGTTAAAATGATCACGTACAGGCTGCAGAAAATATGAATTATATAATCAGCTTGCCCATAAAAGTTAGGACAACACATTGCACAACTCATATAATAAACAATAAATTGAAGGCACAAATCTGCGAAGATAAAGGAAATAAAGACTATGAGTGGATGCAAAAAGAATAGAACTATAAGCTTTAAAATGAAAGAATAAAGATCCACAGTCATCTGACAATATCATATCCATCAGTGCAAAAAAATTTTGAACAGTATCTTGTTGATAATAATTGAAAAAAGTCATCCAATAAATCATATTCATCAGTGCGAAGAAGTCTTGAACAGTAGCCAGATAAGGTGAGAAGGGTTCTTAAAAAAAAAATATCTCTTCTCTTGCAAAGAAATGAATGTCTTCGCCAACAGCTTATTACTGTCATTATCTGAAAATCACATGTCTATTTGAATTATAATAAGTTCACACCAAGCCAGATGAGACACATTTTATTCTTAAGATGATCCAACATAGCAATATATAAGTCTAGCAGAATGATTTGCATGAGAAAAGATATAAAAGGTATACCTGCAGTATCTTATTTAATGCTTTAGACAGAGCAGGCTTCAGGTCACCAGGATGTAGTTCACCACTTTCATATGCAGCAACAACTTCATCGAAGCTTTTAAAGGTTCTATATTAAAGAAAGAATATAAATACATCAAAATAAAGCTCATTGAAGTTGAACCACACAGTAGTTATTACAATCATTAATCAAAAAGCAACAATTCATTACGAATCAGATAAACATAAGAATGAGATGACTACGATGAACTGCCTAGCTTGAGAAAGCATATAGAATGATTTAAGACTCAGACAAGGGGGAGAAAAGAGATTAAAAACAAGAAGACGTGAGAAAAGCTCAAGTGAATGAAAGGCAGCAGAACTTAATTTTGTTTTCTCCCCTTCCCCCACTTTTTGAGTCTTAATGCATTGCCTACGCCAAAAGGAAAACAGCAAGTCTAAAGTAACTGGAAGGTAATATAACTTACTTGTCCCCACCATTTTGTGCACTGCGCTCCACCATAAATTCATTGAACCATGGTAACACAATGTGTTTGACGTAATCCAGACAAGGATTCCCTTCAACAATCTTTGGAGGACAGTATGCCTTCTTGATCTTCACATTTACTTCTGCCTGCAATAACGATTGAAAAGAATAATAAAGTACTGATCATCAAAATGGTAAAGTACCAACAACAATATGCTACCATAATTCAGGTATATATTTAGAACAAATTTAGTCTAGACATACTCCTAAATTTCATTTCCTTCGTTTTCTTTTCCTCCCACTTCCTTCAAAAACAACAAAGCCTTTATTTTCCAGACATTTTACATTAGCATTTTTCCTTGTATGAAAATCACACATACCTCTTCATCCTCCATGAAAATGGAAGAAGATGGATCACTTTTTGACATCTTTTCTTGCCCTTCCTGTAAACCTGGGAGCATGTCTGCATGTACCGCAACCAGAGTCAAAAAGAAATCAAACAGAAAAAAGAAAAAGAAAGAAACATGTAAAAACTAAATAAGCTCAATTTATTAGTTTAACTTTGAAGAAAGGAATTAGGAAAATACGATGAGACAAAATAATAGGTTTGTTTTTCCTCTTAATGTCATCACAGTATTCTCTTGCAAGTACATTCACTTTCCGCTGATCCATGCCCAACTGACAAATGTCCGCCTGTTGAATGGCATACATCAAAACAAATTAAAGATAAAAATTTAGCACAAAGCATCTAAGGATGCAACAAAAAAAAAATATATATACATAAGCAGAGTTCATAGCCAATTATATAATATAAATGCATAGTCATAAGCATACTTCAAGTCACAGTTTAATATACAACCTTTAACAGAAGTGTAATAGATTTCAGGGCCATATCAAGCGTATGGTTTACACTCCACAGATTAAAATAAAGATGGTAGCATAAAAAACTTATTCATCCATTTATTACATTCACCAAAAAGGAGAATAACACCATACTAACTATCAACGGACAAAAATTTGTGTGCTGCTAATATCTAAAGAAGAAAAAGTGATGCATTGATACTAGACTCTGCTAACTTGGAACAGCCTTAGTAGGGAGTAGCATACATGTGTTTTCCTTTCATTTTTAATTAGCTATGGTTTCTGATGAATTGACATGATTAAGTAGCTTTAGAAGTGTCCTATACAGTGCAATCAAAACTCTTATGATTCACCGAAAAGGCAGATAATGTTAACATCTGAAAAATTCAACTTAACCCCTAGTCTCAAAATAAAAGAATCTATTTTGGTCAAGCAGCAGAATTAAATCACAGTCGGTGCAATTACCTTGAGAAAAAATATATCAGCACACTGCATACAAGGATAAAAAATCTGGGCGGCTGTCAGCTCATCCTGCTCACTGCGACCCATAATTTGGACACACCTAAAAATGACAGAAAATCAATCTTTCTTAAGCTCACTAACAATTCCTGTAATGTCAAAAAGCCAAATTGCAATCTTTCTTATTAGGGTACCTCATTATCCGAGGAAGCTTATTCCTACGAGCAATATCCATAACAAGTGGCCAGTACTCAGAAGCCCTAGAGTTAATCTCCTCGGAAGACCACAGAAACTCCACTTTATCACCATCAAGATCCATCCCAACAGCCTTCCATATCTCAATCAAATAACGGCCAACTGTCTGAATTTTCTTCAAGTCGCCTCCCATTTTGTTATTGAGCTGTGCAAACCAATCAGCAATCCAAATCTTGACCTTGCAACCGGCAGATGTCAGTTTGTTCACATTGATAGTCTTCATAACTCCCTGTAGTGACCAGCAACAAAAGTTACAAACTTTGAAGCAGCGTCATCAGTAATGGGAAAAAGAAACTCGGGTAGCACATTAAGCAAATGAGCATTACGAACCTGGGCGATGTGCATTCTTCCAGAAGGTTCGAAGCCATCATAGCAAATGGGTTGGGGCTTTTTGGAAAGAAGATTGAAGAGCTCATCCTCTTGTATACACTCTTCTCCCACACTCCTCACTACTCGAAACCTTTCCTCTGCACTCATTCTGATTTTTTAACAACAACAGACAAAGGCATCATCTTTAATTTAAAGCATAACACCCCAAATCAATTCAATCATTAGATAAAAACTTACTGGGATGATGAAGAGGAGGAGGAGTTGACGGTGAGGGACTCCATCTGTTGGGTTGGCGGTGTTTGCTCCTCCTCCGTTGACATGCCAGGACTGGAACAAAGCCGCAGAAGAATTAAGCGAAACTAAATACCACTAGGTTTAGAACACTTTTTCCTAGGAAAAGTGGAGGATCCAACGTCATGTTTAGTCTTGGGTGAAATAATTTATTTTTTATCTTGACATTTTTTTTTGTAATGAAATATATTTTAGTGATATAATTTTTTTCTTTAAATAAAAAATAAAACTTATTTAAATATTTTTTTAAAAAAATTTATATGAAAAATAAATAAAATATTTGAATAACTTGAGTGATATAATTTTTTGTATTTTTTTCAAATAAAAAACAGAATTTATTTAAATATTTTTTTCTTTCTTTAATTTTGTACAAAAAATGACAAAAATATTTAAATGTCTTAAAAGGTAAAGTTTTTTCTATTTTTTTCTTCAAATAATTTGGATGCTATTTTTTTTTTCTTTTGAATAAATAAGAAACAAAAATTGTTAAAGTGTATATATAATTTAAACAAATTTTGTATATAAATAAAAAAATTTGCATATATAAAATTTATAAAAATTTTTCAAATTCTGTATAAAAAATAAAAAATTTTATACTTAAAGTGAAAAAATTTTATATCCAAATAATAAGTCAAACACAATTTAACGTGGTTAATGTTATCAGCAAAGTTATATTTAACTTATTGAAATTTTTTTAATATATAGAAAATAAATGAAAAAATATGAAATTTAATTGAAATAAATATAAAAATTGAATATAAAGTGAATAAATTTTATATTCATAAAAAAACAAAACAAACCAAAAGAAATCTAAGTACAATAACACTCTAACTGTCTTACCTGATGTCACCAATTAGTTTTCTTTTTTATACTACTAAACACTGTTCTTCAAAGAGTGACACAGCAATTCAACCCCCTCCCCACCCTATTCTTTTTTTTAATATAGTTTTTTAATTTTCATTTATTTTCTTTAAAATTCATTTTCTATATATATATATATATATATATATATATATATATATATATATATATATATATATAATAAAATATTTTTTTATAAATTTTTTTTTGTGTAATAATGTTTTAATATATATAAAATGAGTATAACTCAAATAAATTTTTATTAAAAAATATTTTTATTAATATATATATATATATATATATATATATATATATATATATATATATATATATATAGAAAATGAATTTTAAAGAAAATAAATGAAAAT
>CATIWR010286702.1:0-19659 GCA_949677035.1 Omphalea diandra
CCTCAAAATCTGACCCTAATGGTCTGTATTTTTATCTTAAATAAGTCAAAAGATTGGGGTTGGTTTCCTATTGGTTGAAAGTTAAAAGTTTTGCTTTTAGTCCCTCTTCTTCACTCATTAAGCACTTTCATCCATCTCCTAATTCCTAGATACTCCTTATACTTTTAATTAAGCTCTAAAACACGATTATTTATGATACTATAACATGCACACAACATAAAACAATTTTCCATGCAACTATACAAACACTACATATATGTTCAAGTGTCCCCAACTTCAACGATGCTTCTAAATGTTCAAGTGCCTCCAAATGCAACGGTGCTTCTAAATGATTATTTATCTAATGCATATGTTCATGTGATAATGCCAATGAATGTGGCTAAGGATGTTACAGTTTAGGTGAGCATGCCTCTCAGTGTAAATATATGCATGATTTGCCCTTTTTAGAGTAGGCTTTGAGCCTTTAGGTGCCTTACCTTTGCCTTTAGGCAATGGTGGCTTAGTGCTTTGAAAACTTTTCATACCAACTACCTTAATGCTAGATGTTTGAGGTATTGAGGCTTTAATGAATGTTGTAGGTGATAATGTAGATGAGGAGACTCCATTGAAGCCTAGATCACATCTCACTGAAGGAGGTCTTTGAGATACAATAAGTGTATTAAAAGCTTCATTCCCCTTGTAAAACTTAGAAATAGAATTTATAAGCTCAATGACTTCACCCTTTAAAGAGTCATATTTTTTCTTAGAGTTTAGGGTTGAAGATGATTTTGAAAGACTCTCAACAAATTTTTTTTTAGTTCTTCATTTAAAGTCCTTAATTCACTTACGAGATTGTTCAATGATTTAAATTCATCCTTTAGCTTGAAACATATTTTTTTCTTGTAAGATTTCATTTATGACATGTATTTGGCACATCTCAAGGTAAGAGCTTTTAGAAGCTCATCATCTACATTATCTCACTCATTATATTTTGGAAAAGAATGGGGAGAAGAACTTACCTTATTTGATGAATCATCTTATGCCATGAATCACAAGTTTGCAACTTCCTCCTCTTCATCCTCCTCACTTAAGCTATCATCCCAAGTGCCTTTGAAGCTTTTCCTCTTCTCCTTGTCCCTTTCTTCTTGTTCTTCTTGTTCTTCTTCATTTAGGGCAGTTATACTTGATGTGGCCTTGTTTTCTACATTTATCACATGTAACATCACCCAATCTTTCCTCGGGGTTTGGAGTTGCTTTGTTGAATCTTCTTTGTTGGCCTAGGCACTAAGAAGGGGGGGTTGAATTGGTGTATAAAAATTTAAGTTAGGAAGAGAGAGGAGAAATGAGTAGGAAAGAAACACACAATTTATAGTGGTTCAGGTATAAACAACCCTACGTTCACTCCCCAAATCTTAGAAACTGGGTGTTCCACTATCTTTCAAAAGTGTTTTCAAGCTTTCACTAAACTTTCACATTTGTGTGTTGAAGGCTCACACAACAACCTCTCTTAGTGTTTTGACAGGCGCACATTATAACCTGTTACAATTGGTGTTTATACTCACACCCAATAATGACTTAAAGAATAGAAAAGAGTGAGTAGCAAAATTACAAGAGTTTGGGTATAAAGTTATCAATTCTTTTGCATTTACATCTGTTTGGTGAGGTATTTATAGCCTCTACCTACCAAAGAGACGTTATAATAAAACTATTGCAAAATCATCAAAGTGTGCTAGACAGATTTTCGCATTAAATGTTTGATAGTCTTGATTCGCGGTCGCTACTACTCATTCACGGTCGCAAATTCCAAATTTCATAAGGAAAACCTCATTTGTGTCTAACGGCTAGTCCACGTGGCAGCTTCTGATTAGTTCACCAAGAAAATATAGTCGTTGCCTTTCATCTGCTCTCAAAAGTAGCTGTCGCGATTTATCTTGTACAAGACACGACTTAGGACGCGAATTCTTCTGCCAAAAGTGTTCATCTTCTTCTTTTGGGTTTGCGGTCGCTACCAATAAGTTTCCATCACGATTTTTGACTTTCAATGATTACTTGGGACACTTGTCAAGCTGTGATTGTGGACTTGATTGCATCTTGAGTTACTTCAAAATTCGCGATCGTGACTGAGGCAAGCTTTACACCTTGAATTCGTCAGTCACTTTTGGAGGTCTTCTTTTGGATGAGTCGTCACCGAGAATGACTTCGTGATTTCATATGTCTGATTATCTAGCAAGTCTTCTCATGGATCATTGTTGCGAATCTTAGATTGCAGTCGCGATTTAGAAGTCACTTTACATTCTTTGAAGACTAAGATCTTTATCCCACTTCCAACTTAAAGACTAATAACAAAAACTACAAAACTTGCATTAGAATTGATCAATCCCCTTTGTCAAGATCAAAAGAGGTCCAAGACTTATGGTTAACTATCCTAGTCTAACAATCTCCCCCTTTTTGATTTTGACAACTTAGATTGATCCGAAAGTGAAAATGATGCAGGAAAGTGAAGTTCGATTGTAATATGATTCAATGAATGCTTATGACAAAATTTGCTAAGTATATCATTCATTCAATCAAAGGTGAATTTGATAAAAATAATAAGTATGTTGCTCCCCTTCAACTTATGCTATAGTTTTTCAAGTTATTATTTTCTCCCTTTCACAATCTTTTCCCTTTTGGCAAGATCAAAAAGAGGGTACATAAGGGAAAAAAGAGATTCATGCATAAGTATTCATAAGGAGCAAACATAATATAATGGATAAGAGAATAACATCAATCATATAAGATAACAATGTTTGCAAAGAAACAAGTTTTATATATTCATAACTATGGGATCATAATATTTGTTAAAAAAACATAAGGAAAAAGGAAAAACAAATACAAAAGATCCCTAATCTATAGTATAGGAGAATCATCTCCAAAAGATGTTGTCTCTGGTGCTTATTGTGCTCCCTCGACTTCATCCCCATCCTCAACGTCGTCTTTGTTGCTATCCCCATCTCACGTATCTTTAAATTCAGTGAAATCTAGAAGATGGCAAAGAGGAACTTCTAGTTTCTCTTGGAGATCCACTATATCACTATGAAGATGTGAAAGGAATAGGAACCTTCTGTTCATCATCCTTATTAGCTTGTCCAATTTGTGATCAATGGTGGCAAGCGACAACTTTATCTTGGTTTTTGGTTAAGAAGGAGGGACTTGTATGTTGCCTTCTTTAATTTGAAGCCTCTTTCACTTTAAAGCTTGGGAGGTTTCCATCTTCTTTGCTCATACTACACCAAGGGTATAGATGTATGTGTCCGAATGTATGGCCTTGGCATTTATAAGATAGGTTAGGTTTAGGAAGTTTTGAGAGGGAAGGAGCTTCTTGGTGAGGAATTTCTTATTCTCCTCATCAAGTGCTCCAACAAAACGGTAGATGGCTATTATATGAGAGGGTAAGAGAAACTGGCTTTTGGGTTTCATACTCATGTGGATCAATTAATCTATAAGGTAACGACCGGTTTGGATGGGTTGGTTTTTGATAAGGCAAAACAAGAATGCCAAGTCTTTTTGAGAAACCTTCTCGTTACCATCACCTATTGTGTTAACAGAGAAGGTGATGATGCGATGAAGGATGCATAGGGGTAGGGTTTTGATGTGTTTGGATAAATAAGAGCAGGGTCGTGTTTAGTTTTGATGGAAATCTTTGACTAAAATTCAGAGTAGATAACATCAAGTACGGAGATGATGGAGGGAATGCGTTTTTTGACTTGCAAGTTAAAAAGGGAAGACAATTGGTTGAAGGTAATAAAGAAAGGGTCGCTAAAGGCCCGAAACACTAACCCGTATTGGCCAGCTCTCGAATCGGATTTCCAACTTAGTTGTACGGTGCATATAAATTCACGTATGACTTTTTCGTATCCGGGTTCATCTTGGAAGATGAACTCATTCCATCCTAAATTAGAGAGAAAGGCTCTAATCTTCGCATTGATGCCCAAAGTTTCCAACATGAATGTCGATGGAATCTTGTTTGGGAGAATCACTTTGGAGGAGTTCACCTTGAATCTTTCTTTTTCTTCCTTGGTGATTCCATTCATGAGATAAAGGACAGGAGGTGCAGAGGGTTGAGCCACTGCCTTGCCTTTGTCAACCTTGGAGAATTTCTTAGGAGCCATAGCAAAAGAGGAAGAGCGCATGAGAGATTTTTAGAGAGAGAAAGAGTGTTTGGTAGTGAAGTGATGAAAACATTATTGAAGGGGGGTATTTATCGACTTAAAGGGGTGTGAAAACGGTCATAAACGGCTAGAAATGAATTAAATGAAGAGAGAAAATATTTGGCAATCAAATCACTTAATTGCCTAAGCGGTTACTCTAATTAGCATTCGTGAATTTTGGAAAATGTGAGTAACGGACAAATTTTCCTTGGGAAAAGGCATATTAATGGTCATATTTTTGAAAAATTGACCAAAATTTTGCAGTGGAACGTAAATTTCGCGACTGCAAATTGACATTTGACAGTCGGATGAGATTGACTTGTAATTCGCGACCGTGAATAATGAATAACGATCGTGAATTATGAGTCAGCAAGGATAAGAATGAAAAATTTTGAAAACATGTGATCTATTAGAAATAAATAATAAAACTATTCAGACAATCATCACTCATGCATAACACACATAATAATCAATCATAATATCAAAATTTTCACTTGAGGGAGCTTCCATCAAGCATTCCCAATTCTCTCTTAATGAAGTTCATCCTTTCTTCATTTAGAGGTTTAGTGAAATGTCTGCAAGTTGATGATTTGTGTAAATGAATGCTAACACAACATCACCTTTTGCTCATGATCTCTAAGAAAATGATGTCTAATGTCTATGTGCTTGCTACTAGAGTGTTAGATCAGATTCTTAGAGAGATTAAGAGCACTTGTGTTATCGCATTAATGAGAATGTGATCAACTACTTTGCGAAAATCATTCAATTATTATTTCATCCAAAGAACTTTGGTGCTATAAGAACCCACCGCCACATACTTGACTTTCGCGGTGGATAAGGTAATCGATACTTACTTTTTACTAAACCACAAAACTAGGCATTCACCTATGAATTGGCAAGTCTCGAAAGTGCTTTTTCTATCTAACAAGCTACCCACATAATTCGCATCCGTTATGAGAGTAAATGAAAAATCCCTAGGATACCATAACTCTAAGTGTATTGTGCCATGCAAATACTTCAAGATCCTTTTAACAGCATTCAAATGAGATTCTCTAGAAGAGGATTGGAACCTAGCACACATGCAAACACTAAACATGATATCAAGTTGAGTCAGTTTGCAATAGGATTTGGGTACCAAGTTGAGTTTCAACACTACTTTTCATCCTCAAACAGATGGGCAATTATAAAGCACAATTCAAACACTTGAAGACATGCTTCAAACTTATGTGATAGAGTTCAAAGGTGCATGGGATGAATATATTGCCTTGATTGAATTTGCTTATAATAAGCATTATCATTACAGTATACAGATGACACCATATGAAGCACTATATGGAAGAAAATGTCAAAGTCTAATCTGTTGGGATGAAGTAGGGATGCGTGTTTTAGAAGGGCTATAACTAGTGCAAGACACTATAGACAAGGTAAAGGTAATCAAGAGCAAACTTAAAACAACACAAGACATACAAAAAAGCTATGCAGACCAACACATAAGAGAAATGGAATATAAGGTGGGAGACAAAGTGTTCCTTCGAGTTTCACCATGGAATGGAATAATTCGATTTGGCAAGAAGGGGAAACTAAGTCCTCAATACATGGGACCCTATGAGATCCTAGAAAGAATCGGTCCATTGGCTGATAGGCTAGCACTATCACTTGAGATGGCTTAGATTCATGATGTATTCCATATGAGTATGCTAAGAAAGTATCGGTCTAATCCTACACATATACTTAGGGATCCAACAATAACAATTGCAGATGATGTAAGTTACATCGAAGAACCAGTGGAAATCATCAATTATAAGACAAAATAGTTATGAAATCAAGAAATCCATCTGGTTAAGGTGTTATGGAGAAACCACTCATAAGAAGGGGCTACATGAGAAACTGAAGAGAACATGAAATGACAATATCCACATTTGTTTACAGATATTGAATTTCGAGGATGAAATTTTTTATAAGAAGGGAAGAAATGTAACATCCCTATCCATATTCACTGACATTATCACATGAACATATTCATTACATAAATGATATGAAATCCCACATGAACATATGCATTAGATAAATAATCATTTAGACATGTGAATTGAAGAAGCACAACAATGACACTTGCACCATTGCATTTGGGACACTTGAACATATATGTAGTGTTTGTATAGTTGCATGACAAATTATTTTATGTTATGTGCTTGATATAGCATCATAAATAATTGTGTTATAGAGCTTATTTTAAAGTATAAGGAGCACCTAGGAATTAAGAGATGAATAGAGGTACTTAAGGAGTGAAGAAGAGGGACTAAAAGAGGAAAGTGAACTTCCAACCAATAGGAATGCAACGCCATGATTTTGTCTTATTGCAATAGGCTTACAAGTGGAAATTTTGACCCTTTAGGATCAGAGTTATGTGGTAGACGTGAGTTATAGCAGAAGAGAGAGAGAGCTAAGGAAGAAAGAAAGAAAGGAAGAAGAAGAAGAAGAAGAAGAAGAATAAGAAGAAGAAGGAGAGGAAGAAGTGTGGGCTGCCTAAGAAAGAGTCCTAAGGTTTTCTAATTCTGGGACAATAGGTAAGTTAATTTATCTTCTTCTCAACTGAAATTAACCTCTCATGACATGTTAATCATGTATGTTAGTGAGAATTATGGAGTGATTAAGGTAGAGCTCTTAGATGGAAGTTGAAATTCAAGAGAACAATAGCTGTTTATGTTGAATTTTACTGTTAGAGCAGGATTTTGTACCCACGATTTAATGACCCTAGAAGAGGAATTAGGGAAAGTACAAAATATGAAAGTTTTAGCTTTATATCCCATATAAATACATATGAATCAATTTTTCTTGATTTGGTGTGTGTAAGGAGTTATGGCTCCTTCATTAGGGCTGGTTCACAACCCATTGAGATGACCTCATTCTGTATGTTTTCTTATATTTTGATGGCCTTATGTTCTAATTTTGACAAAGTGTAAAACATGAAATTTGTAGGGTTATATCCCCTATAAATAACTATGAAGAATTTTTGATTTATTTATTGTGAGGAAAGAGATATGGTTCATTGATTGAGACTGACCCTGTACCAAGAGGAAACCCCACCTTTCATTTAATTATGTTTTCCAAGAATTTGATGGCCATAGATTTAGAATTTGATATTGGTACAAACTTTAAAGTTGTATATTTATGTCTGATCTACTTACCTATGAATTATTTTTGCCAAATCCAACATGGTTGTTGAGATATTGTCCCTTCATCATGACTGTTTGTCAACATGTTACAAACTTGCTCACCCTGAGATTGGCCCTTTGTTTGGGTGACCTTATAAACTAAATTAGACAATGAGTAAAACATGAAAACTATTCCTTTATATGATTTGTAACTGATAGTAGATTATTATTTCAATTGGATTTGTACAATTTAAGATACACCCAATAATGTAAGACCTACTCATACTAAGATGACATTACAACAGGGCAAAATTTAAAAATTCACCATATTTTCTGTGTGTATGATATTTGCCAGAAATTGAAATATATTGTGTCATTATGTGTCTATTTTGTTTTTAAAAAAGAGTCAATTCATTTGGACAAGTATATCTAGATTTATTACTGTGAGAGTGTAGCAAGCTCAGGCTGTCATATAAGGAAAATAAGCATAAACACTAGGTCCACTTGCATTAATCATGCCATAGATTGCATACCAAGCATTCATAACCATTTTCACATACTTATAACCATGTATGTATCAAATGTTATGACCTTAAAACTTTGAGGAAGCCCTAAAGAGAGAACCAAACCTATTATAAAGGTTGGTCACATCAAAAGGTGAGTAAAAACCATAATTATATTCAATGTGTGTGTGTGTGTGATAATTTTATGATATGATTATGTATTATTACATGTATATACATGTGAAAACAAGTCAAGTGAGAATCATATGCTCTTAATGATTACTTGGTATACCATTTGTGAATGAGCACTTGCACATGGAACTAAAAGGGTGTTGTGACCGGCTTGTCAAACACTTACAAATCACGTGGAAGATGGACCAATAGGTCCCATTGGCACATGTTATTGATCAAATGAATCACTTATTATATGCTGGCCAACAAAATCAAATATCACTTGAATCCATGAATTCCCAAGAGCAGTGTTTGCCTTGCATGGTCACGATAAAAATTAATCTATTACACTTGCACTTGCCTAGTCAAATGTTAGACTTGTAATGTATCCTGATGATATTTGATTGTTGGTTGTGACATAAGAATCTGATTATTATTTTTATTCATTGAGTCATGACTCACCAAATCACAATTATATTTTTCAGATACAGAAGAATAGGGATTGGACACTTTGGTGTTCAAAGTTTTGCATTAAGACATATGGACCACAGGTGGTCGGTTGAATTCCAACTCTTTCTCTCTTTATGTCATGTACATACATTTAGATAGGAACTAGTTATGGTCCCTACTCTTGACATTAGTTAACATATATGTACATTGAATACATGTTTAATTGTGTATGTATGATGAATAAAACCTTTATGCATATGTATTTTTAAACAGATGCTATGAGTTTTGTAAATGAAAATGGTCGTTACATTTTTGAATTTACCTCGTGATTGGTGAGAATTCTACCAAATTTCTTCATGTTTGTGACAATTGCAAGGGGCCTATTTGTCATATCTATGATGCTTTCATTTTCCTTCATCTTAAACCATTCCATCACATACATTTCAAGCCAGTTAGACTTCACCAAAGTAGTGCCTTCATGGTAGTTATCCAAGGCCTTCCAAATCCCATAAGCTGTGAGGCAATGTTGGACCCTTCTAATTTCTTTTTTTTTTTTTTAGGGAGAGAACTCATAAGGATTAACATAGCTCTCTTATTTCTTCCATTGGATCTTATATGAGCTTCAACCCACTCTTCTCTTGGGATCAATTCTTCACTTTCGTCCACCACATTAGTAGGAGGCTTTCACTGTTTAGCTACTATATTCCAAAGATCCACCATATCGCAATCCAAATAAATTTCCATCCTATAATTCCAATAAGCATAGTCAGATCCATCAGAATAAGGCTTGAGATGGGTATGGATTCCTTCTTGTGCCATGATCTTTTCTCACACAATTAAGCTTTGAAATGATACGAAGCTCTAATACCACTTATTGGCCTTTGTGTACTAAGAATGAGGGTTGAATTTATGGGAGATTGAAAAATATTAAAGAGAAGGTTAGGTGTTAATAGAATTGAGGAGTAAAAGTAGTAAAGATAAGATATCTATAGTGGTTCAGGTGTTAACAAACTCTATGTCCACTCCCTAAATATTCACAATTGGGTATTTTACTCCATTAAAATTTATGTTTCTAATATCACTCCTAACTTAAACAATTTATGTTTTATGGCTCACACACAACCCTTACACTTTGTGTTTCTAGGCTCACATAAAACTTCACTCAAGTGTTTTGGCCCGACTCACACTTCAACCTTTATAAGAGTTTTGGAAGCTTAGGCTAACTCTCAACCTAATTACAAAGGTGTTTAATGCTAACAACAAAAAAACATAAATTCATTAAGAATAAGAAATTATGAAGCAAATTTGCAAGAGTTTGGTTATAATAAATAAAATTCTCTTGCACTTACATCTGTTTGGCAGAGTATTAATAGGCAAAATCCACCAAAGAGACATTACTAACAAATTATGCCTAAATCTTTAAGGTAAGCTAGACAAATTTTGCATTAAATGTCAGATAGAAGTTGTGATCGTGACTGGCATTTCGCGGTTGTGATTTTCCAATTTACACTAGGATGCTTGAAATCATGGCAGAGAATCTTGTTTTTATCTAGCAGCTAGTCCACGTGTCAATGCACCATTGTTGCTCTAATAAATATAGTTGTTGTGTTCATTTGTTCCACCAAAAATCGCGGTCGCGATTGATGTCTTTCTTAGGCATGACTGAGATCGCAAATTCCTCTGTTTAGTGAGGAGAAAACATTTCTTTGGTTGCGGTCACAACAGGTGCTTTGCCCTTGTAAATTTTGATATTCCAAAGGTTTTTTTTTTTTAATGTTGTGGTTGCAGACTTGGTTCCCTCCTTATAACTATGAAATACGTGATTGCGACATAGGACGTGAACACCATCGTGAATTTCACTATGTGACAGTCAAGTTCCCATTGGCTAGATCGCGACTATGATTTTCTTTACTAATTCTTCTGGCCTAACTTCATATATCCTTGTTGCAAGGTCACGGTTGAAAATTACAGGCTTCTGACTGCGACTTTGGATGTCTTCCTCAAAGTCAGAGATTTAGTCTTCCATCTAACTTGTAATGAAAAACTAACCAATATACCACAAAAACAACGTTTGAACAAAACATCAGTACCTATCAATCTTTATTGTCAAGATCAAAATAAGCCTTTGACTTAGGTTTGACCAACCTAGTCTAACAAATTATATGAGTGTGAAGTTGAGATGGTCAATGATTTTAAATAGAATAACTTATTGATCAAATAAGTTTGTCAAAGATTTATAAGTTTGAATAAGATTGCTCTTATTGCTCCCCCTTAACTTATACTCCCCTTAGGATATATTATGCACATTCTTTTACTACTTCCCTTTCTCCTCCATTGGCAAGATCAAAAAGAGGGTAAAGTTTAATCATTGAAGTAAAGATGCATATGTGTCAAATGTATGAAGCATAAATTGAGATAGAATAATCACAAAGAACAAATAAGCATATGAAACAAGTATAGAGCAATCATATAAATGAGAAGCAACAATTGCAAAGAAAAAACAACACTTTTATTCATTAAGAACTATGGGATCACATCTTATACATAAACAAATAGACAAAAAGAAATAAAAGAAAGCACTAAAAAGCTAAGAACAAGCTAGAATATTAGAGAACTATCATCATATCTGGAGTCATCAATTTCTTCATTTGCTCCTTCGCTTTGAGCTTCATCACCTTCCTCAACCTCTTGAACATCCTCTTCTTTAGGAGTGTCCTCCTAATCCTCAAAATTAGGAAGGTGATGAGGAGTAACACCCATATTTTCTTAAAGATCCACTAAATCACTATGGAAGTGGAAGAGTAGAAGAAATCTTCTCTTGATTATCTTGATAAACCAAGTCTAGCTTATTGTTAATTGAATAGAGAGAGATTACAAAGGATTAAGTTGTGGGCTTTGGTTAGGGATGTGGAATAGATTGAGCACCCTCTTTAATGACTAACCTCTTCCTTTTTGAGGCTTGAGAAGTTTCTAGCTCCATAGCCCCAAATGCACTTAAGGTGTAAGTGTAGGAATCATGGTATATGGCCTTGGCATTCATAAAGTAAGACAAGTCCATAAAGTTATGGGATGGCAAATACATTTTGGTGAGGAATTTTTCATTTTCCTCATATATTGCACCCATATAATGATATATAGCAGTTACATGAGTGGGTAGAAGAAATTGGCTTTTTGGCTTGGTGCTCATGTGAATCAATTGATCCACAAGGTACTATCTGGTTTGGATAGGTTTATTTTTGGCCAAGTAGAAAAGAAAGGCTAGGTTTTTTTAGTGACCTTATCATTTCCATCACCTCTTGCATTAACAGAGAAGGTGATGATATGACGAAAAAGCCAGTTGTGTATGGTTTATATATATTTAGCTAGAGAGGTTTTTGGGTCGCATTTGGTCTCGATAGAAATTTCAGACCAAAACTCAAAGTAAATAGTGTCAAGTGAAGAGATGATGAATGAAATGTCATCCCCCACTTGACAGATTGAAGAGATTGGATAGTTGTTCAAAGGTAATAAAAAATGGATCCCCAAAAGCCTTGAATATCAACCTATACTGACATGCTTGTGATTTTGCTCTGCGACTTAAGGTCACCATGCACTTGAATTCCCATACTATTTCGTCATAACTGGGCTCGTCTCATAAGATAAATTCATTCCAACCCAAATTAGAATTGTAGGCATGGATTTCATCATTGAGTCCAAGTGATTCAAGCAGAAATGTTGAGGGAATTTTATTTGCTTGGATGAGCATGAAAGAATTGGCCTTGTAACTATCCTTTTCTTCCTTAGTGATCCCTTTCATCATGTGAAGGGCAGGAGGGCCAGATGGTTGGGCTATCGCTTTCCCTTTTTGTACTCAAGAGGATTTATCGGGGGCTATTAGAGATGAGAAAGGACATGAAGAAGGTTTAAGGTGTAAGAATGAAGAGAGATCAAGTAATTTTGCAAATGTGAGTTAGAACACTATTACAATGGTTTAAATACACTAAGAAAAGGTGTAAAAATAGTAACAAATGACCAAAAATGCATTTAATGAGGGGATGCCATCAGTTAGCAATCAAATAAGTTAATATTTGCAATTACATAGATTCACAACTGTGAATTGCAAGTCGCGACTGTTAATTACAAAATATATGAGTAACAAACAAAAATTCCTAAAAATTAATGTGGTCAATGGTCAAAACTTTTGAATTTTGAAAAAAATGCAAAGTGAAGAATGAAAATAGCAATTGCAAATTGATGGATGATAGACGAATTGACAAGTATCACAACTGTGAAACAAAGAATAGTGATCGTGAATTATAAGGCAAGAAAAGTAAACATGAAAAGATAATATTTGACCTTCTAAGTTGTGATCCACTTAATATATTGATGCTTAATTCATGCAAATTGCCATAAAGAGGCGCAAATGCATACAAAATTAAGATATCCAAAGAAGTATACTACACATTCATCACATACAACAAACAATAATTTAAGAACAATACATCACACAAAGAGCATTATAAAAGATCCAATTTTCACTTCAGGGAGCTTCCATTAAGCATTCCTAACTTTCTCTTAATGAAGTTTATCCTTTCTTTATTTAGAGGTTTGGTAAAAATATCTGCAAGTTGATGATTAGTGTTTATAAACTCCAACACTATATCACCATTTTAGACATGATCTCTACGAAAATGATGCCTAATATCTATATGTTTGCTCCTAGAGTTTTAGATATGATACTTTGAAAGATTTGATGCCTAATATCTATATGTTTGCTCCTAGAGTTTTGGATATGATACTTTGAAAGATTTATTGCACTAGTGTTGTCACATTTGGTAGGAATGTGATCAACAACTTTGCCATAATCTTTTAGTTGTTGTTTCATCTAAAGAACATGAGTGCAATAATAACCCACAACTACATATTTTGCTTTAGTGGTGGATAAGGCAATCAAAACTTGCTTTTTACTAAACTAAGACACTAAGCATTCTCCTATGAATTGGCAAGTTTCAGAAGTGCTCTTTCTATTTAGAAGACTACCGACATAATTCGCATCCTAATAACCTTTAAGGCTAAATGATGAATCTCTAGTATAACATAAACCTAAATGGAATGTGCCATGTAAATATTTAAAAATCCTTTTAACAACATTAAAATGTGATTATTTAGGGCAAGATTGAAATCTAGTACATATGCGTACACTAAACATAATATCGGGTTTAGAAGTAGTAAAATAGAGTAGAGACCAATTTTACCTCAATATCTCTTCTCATCAATGGACTTACCCAATTCATCTTTATTTAGTTTGATGGTAGCACTCATTGGTCTCCTTGCTACTTTACATCATTTCATGCTAAATTTCTTGAGAATATCCTTTGTGTACTTGTCTTGGTTGATGAAAATCCCTTATTTGATTTGCTTGATTTGTAGGTTAAGAAAGAATTTAAGCTATCCTTTTATGCTCATTTCAAATTCCTTAGTCATACACTTAGCAAAATCCTTACAAAGAGATTCATTAGTAACACCAAATATGATATCATCAATATATATTTGCATAATGAGTGTATCATGATTGTGCCTTTTAACAAATAAGGTTATGTCAACCTTTCCCCTTTCAAAATCATTTTGCAAAAGAAATGAACCAACCCTTCATACCAAGCTCTTGGAGCTTGCTTCAAACCATGCAAGGCTCTATTTAATTTAAAAGTATCATTTGGAAAGAATTCAAAACCAGGAGATTGTTCAACATAAACTTCCTCCTTAATGACACCATTTAAAAATGCACTTTTAACATCCATTTAGAAAATATTGAAATTTATGTGACATACATATACTAAAAAAATTCTAATGGCCTCTAATCTTACTACGAGTTATAAATTTCATCATAATCAATGCCTTCCTTTAAGTTGTACCCCTTAGCAATCTAGCCTTATTTCTAGTGATAAACCCTTGCTCATCTAACTTATTCCTAAACACCCACTTACAACCAACAATAGGGTGTTCCTTAGGCCAGGGAATAAGTTCCCATACATTATTTCTCTCAAATTGGTTAAGTTCCTCTGGCATGGTAATTGCCCAACTCTTATCATCAAAAGCCTAATCAATAGATTTTGGCTCCATTTGAGAAACAAATGCAAGATTATTATCTAAAGAATTGAGTTAAGGTCTAGTAGTTACACCATTGGATGTATCACCAATTATTCGGTCCTTTGGGTGATGCTTTGAGAATCTCTAATTCTTGGGAAGATCTTGATTTGGGTTTTCCACTTGGTGATGTTGAGGTTCCTTTTCTTCTCTTTATGACTTCCCTTCATCATGGTCTTTATCCATCTCTCTTGTGGTTAACTCTAATTCCAATTTTTCAAAGTTACCTATAAGATTATCAATAAGAGAACCTTTCTCAAGATCAAGTTTACTAGATTCATCAAACACAATATTCAAAGACTCTTCAACAACTATAGAACTCTTATTAAATACTCTATAAGCTTTGCAAAAGGTGGAGTATCCTAGGAAAATTCATTCATTATTTTTGAATCAAAATTTCCAAGATTGTCCTTAGTATTTAAGATGTAGCGTTTGCATCCAAAAACTCTTAGGCTTTCTACCATTCCAAAGCTCATAAGAAATTTTATTAACAATGTGTCTTTTGAAAAAATGATTTGCAATGTAACATAAAGTATTGATAGCTTCAGCCTAAAAGTAACTAAGCAATGAATACTCATTGGGCATAGTTCTAGCTATCTCTATTAGTTTTTTGTTTTTCCTCTCCACAATACTCATTAGGCATAGTTTTAGCTAGGAGTTGAAAAATTATTAAAAATCCTATTTTTCAAGCTATAAGATTCAAAAGATTCATTTTGAAATTCTTTTCCATGGTCACTTCTTATAAAGGAAATAAAGTAAACTTTTTTTCATTTTGAACTCTTTTTGCAAAGCTTTTAAAAGCAACAAAGGGGTCATGCTTATGAGTTAGAAAGGATTCCTAAGTAAACTAGAGTAATCATCAACTAGAACAAGTGCATAATATTTTCCACCTAAACTAGTACTCCTAATAGGTCCTATCAAGTCCATATAGATAAGTTGAAGAGGTCTAGATGTACATGCAACATTCTTTACTTTCAAAGATGATTGATGTTGCTTTCCTATTTGGCATGGTCTATAAGTCTTATATGTAGAGAACTTTAGCTTGGGAAGACCTTCACTAGGTTTCCTTTTGACAAGCTTTGTATGAGCTCCTCCATGCTAGCATGTCCAAGTCTTTTATGCTAAAGCTAAGCTTCATTGCTAAGTGACATAAAACACTTGAAAGATTAGTTAGCCAAATTGTCTAAGTCAATTACGCAGGTATTGCCATTCCTTTCACCCTTGAAGACTACTTTTTTATCCACCAAAGTGGTAACTCAACATTCTCTAAGGTCAAAGGTGACTTTATTACCCTTATCACATAATTGACTTACAATTATGTTGTAAACCATTTACATGTAAAACATCATCAATGAGAGAACAACCATTCTTACCAATAGTCTCAAAGCTAATTACCTTACCCTTGACATTATTACCAAAAGTGACATTACCACCCTCCTTCTCTTTTAAGCTCATTAATAGATTCATATTGCTCGTCATGTGCATTGAGCATGCATTATCCACATGCCAATAATTTACTTCATTGGTGGCTGCCAAACAATCCTACACAACATAAATCATTTTTGTTTTGGTACCCAAGCATACTTGGTTCCTAAGGGGTTAGGCCTAGAAGGATCCTCCAATTTAAGGTAAGTCTTCCTAATATAACAATGAATATTGATGTGACCAAACTATATGCAATTATGGCATTGGAGTTTAGACTTATAAGTCTTCCTTTTATACATGGCTTTGGCATGAGTAGGGGTATTTCTCATACCATTAAACTATGAGTGTAAGCATAAGCATGAATGGTTGGGTGTAGAAGTCAATTTTCTATGTGTGTTAGGATAGGCTTATTTCTTGGTGTAAATATATGTATGATTATCCTTCTTTAGGATAGGCTTTGAGCCTTGATGTGCTTTATCTTTGCCCTTAGGCAATGGTGGCTTAGTGCTTTAAGCACTTTTCCTACCAACTACCTTAATAGTAAATGTTTGAGGTGTTGAGGCTCTAATAAAGGTTGTAAGTGAAGATGTAGATGAAAAGACTTCATCGAAGCCTAGACCATTTCTAACTAAAGGAGGTCTTTTAGATACAATAAGTGTATCTAAAGCTTCTTTTACCTTGTGAAACTTAGATATGAAATTTTTAAGTTATATTACATTACCCTTTAAAGAATCATTCTCCTTTCTCAAGGACTTTAAGGAAGAAGATGATTTAGAAAAACTCTTAACAGATTTCTTGAGTTTTTCATTTGAAGACCTCAATTTACTCATAAGATTATTCAAGGATTCATATTCATCCTCTAGTTTGGAGCATTTTTTCTTATAAGATTTCATTTGTGACTTGTTTTTGTCACATTCCAAAATGAGAGCTTCTAAAAGTTCATCATCTACATCATCTAACTCATCATATTCATTATAAGAATGGGGTGAAGAGCTTACCTCATTTAAAGAACCATCTCGTGCCATGAAGCAAAAGTTTGGAACTTACTCCTCTTCATTCTCTTCACTTGAGCTGTCATCCTAAGTTGCTTTAAAGCTCTTCCTCTTCTCATTATCCTATTTATTCATCTTTTTTAATTTGGGGCAATCATACTTGATGTGGCCTTGTTTGCCACACTCAGAACATGTAACTTCAACTTATCTTTCCTTAAGGTTTGGAGTTGCTTTCTTGAAGTTTCTTCTTTCTTGTCTTATTCTTATAAGCTCATTTGTTCTTCTTGAAAACATGGCTAACTCCTCCTCCTTTTTGTCACTATCTTCCTCACTAGAAACAATCTCTACTTCCTTTTCTTTTGCTAAAGATTTGAGATCTAAGGTCTTCTTTTCTAGTTTTTTTATTTGTCTCCTTGCCCTATCATCCTTTTCATTTATTCATCCTTCTTCAAGGGTAGCTTATGAGTTAGAAGCTTACATATGAGAACATCAGTTTGCACTTTCCCAATCTCTAAATTTGACTCTTAGATGCTGCAGACCCTTGCATCAAAATTCTTAAGGGGTAAATATTTAAGAATTTTAGAGCTTACCTCATGATTGGTGAGAATCCTTTCAAATTTCTTAATGTTTGTGACAATTGAAAGGAGCCTATTCGTCATATATGTGATATTTTCATTCTCCTTCATCACAAATAGCTCCTTTTTGGTCACATACATCTCTAACCTACTAGACATCACCAAAGTAATTGTTGTCCCTAGGCACCAAGAAGGGGGGTTAAATTGGTGAATAAAAATTTCAAAAACAAGGATAAAAGGGAGAATAAATAGTAGAAGAGAGATAATCAATTTATAGTGGTTCGGGTATAATTGACCCTACGTCCACTCCCCAATTAATCAATTGTGTATTTCACTATCTCAATGGTGTTTTCAAGCTCACATCCAACTTTTACAACTTGTGTTTTGATGGCTAACACAAAACCTCACTCAAGTGTTTCACTAAGCTCACACTTAAACCTTTCTTAAAGTGTTTTTATAGGCTAACATAAAACCTCACAACTTAGTGTTTAATGCTCACACCTAATAATTGCAATTTCATAAAGAAGATGAAAAAAATGAGTAGCAAAGATTGAGAGCTTTAATCACTTGTAATAAATTCCTTAGCAACCTTATTCATGGCTATTTGGTGGAGTATTTATAACCAAACTTCACCAAATAGACATTGCAGATCATAGCTCATCAAATCTTTTAGACATGTTTGACAGATTTTGCATTAAATGCTTGTCAGGATGAAATCGTGGTCGCTACTGCATTTTGCGGTCGCGAAATCCAAATTCTTCAAGGGAAACTCTGTTTGTGTCTAACGGCTAGTCCACATGACAGATTCTTATTAGTTCACTAGGAAAATATAGTCGTTGTCTTTTACCTACATTTCAAAGTCGCGGTCGTAAGTTTTCTTGCACAGGCTGCGATAGAGGAAGCGAATCCATCTGCCAGAGTGGTCATCTTACTTCTATAGGATTCGCGGTCACTACTAATAAGACGCCTCCGCAAAATTTGACTTCCAACAGTCTTCTGGGACACTTGTCAAGCTGTACTTATGGACTTGCTTCCTTCTTGAGTTACTTTGAAATTCGCGGTTGCGACTAAAGCGTGACTTTCACCACGAATTTGTCTGTCACATTTTGACTTCTTCTTTTCCAAAGGTCGCATACAAGAATGACTCTGCGATTTTGCCTGCTTGAATTTTAGCATGTCTTAACATGAGTCGCGGTCACGAATCCTAGATTGTGATCGCGATTTATATGTCACTTTAGAGTTTATCAACTCCTTGCATTTCATCTTGACAAATTTATTCATTTCTGTAAAATCAACACTTATTTGAAATATTAGTGATGATCAATCTACTTTGTCAAGATCAAAAGAGGTTCTAAACTAAGGATTAATCATCCTAGTCCAATAGTAATGCCTCTATGGTAGTTTTCCAAGGCCTTTCATATCCCATGGGTTATGAGGCAATGTTGGATTGTAACATCCCTATCCACATTCATTTGCATTATCACATGAACATATTCATTGCATAAATGATATGAAATCCCCAATGAACATATGCATTAGATAAATGATCATTTAATCATGTGATTTGTAGAAGCATGACAATGACACTTGAACCGTTATATTTGGGACACTTGAACATATATGTAGTGTTTGTATAATTGCATGGCAAATTGTCTTATGTTATGTGCATGTTATAGCATCATAAATAATGGTGTTATAGAACTTATTTAAGAGTATAAGGAACATATAGGGATTGAGAGATGGATGGAGGTGCTTAAGGAGTGAATAAGAGGGAATAAAAGAGAAAAAGTGAACTTTCAACCAATGGAAATGAAGCACCATGATTTTATATTGTTATAATAAGTTTATATATAATAATTAGGGTCAGAATTAAGAGGAAAACTATGAGTTATACTAGAAACAAATAGAGAGCTAAGGAAGAAAGAAAGAAAGGAAGAAGAAGAAGAAGAAGAAAAAGAAGAATAAGAAGAGAGGGAGAAGAGTGAGCTGCCTAAGGTTTTCTAATTTTGGGATAATAGGTAAGTTAATTTATCATCTTCTCAACTGAAATTAACCTCTCATGACATGTTAATCATGCATGGTTAGTGGGAATTATG
>CATIWR010286710.1:0-15270 GCA_949677035.1 Omphalea diandra
CAATTAGACCTCTAGAAAACTTATTTCTAGCAACCTGAATTATAAAGATTCAAGAGGTGTTAATCTCAATCTTAAATTAACTAAGTAATTTAAGACCTAGATTAAACGAGTTTGTGAAATTATTAAGAACTCACTTAACAATCTCACCAACTCCTATAAAAAAACTCAAGAAGAGAATTAACTCTCACAATCAATTTTGCTAAAAGAAATATTCTTCAATTTTCGTCCCTTCATTCGTGAACAAGAATGGCTATTTATAGCCTTTACAAAGTTGCTAGAAAACCCTAAGAATCACTTCCTAATTAGCATTTGCAATCTGCCTAATCTATTTAGAAAAAAAAGACTCTTAAACTAACTAGAAAAAGACTCTCTTAAACTAAATAGGAAAAAAAACTAAAAGATACAAGATATCTTCCTAATTATAAAATAAGTTTTTATATAAGAAAATAACATAAGTTCCTAATTAGAAAAGGAAGAGAATGATATGTAATTTTGTCAATCTTGAAAAGATAATTTGACTTGACTTTTCTTCCATATGTGTCGCCCCTCTATTAGTTCCTGTTTAGGACTTTTATTCTTCCACCAAAGATATTTGAAATATTCTTGGAAGTTTCTTAGAATATTCTACAATATTTTGAAACCTTCTAGAATCTTCTAAACATTTTTGTGCAAATTTTCTCCATTTGTAGAGTTAGACTTCTTGATTTCATTTTAAGGTTCCATACATGAATGAAGCATGGAAATGACCATTTTGCCCTTATGAATAAGATTGTCCAAATAAAGCAAGTCTAAATAAGGCAGCTCCAAATATGGCAAGTCCAAATAAGGCAAGTTTAAATATAACAATTCCAATATGATAGCTCCAAATATGGCAAGTCCAAATAAGGCAATTTCAAATATGACAGTTTTCAAATATGGGAGGTTTTGAAGTTTTTGTGATGTCTTCCTCCTTTAGAAGGAGAACTCCTTGTTAGTGCATTTCATTCTTTATAACCTTGATCTTGTCGCTAACTTGGTTCGTATCAACTGAGCATTAGCATTAATTCAATTCAATTCATATAGCATTAATTCAATTCATACATCAAGAGAATTTAAATTTTTATTATGTTCTTTTAAGACATAATTAAGAACTTCTAGAGCTTTTTGCTCTTCCAATTTTTATTGGATTTTCTAATTCTAATTTTTTAAAAAATATTATTTATGGAAACAATTATTCATTATGATAATACTAAGCATTACACAATAATTTTGTGACAACTCAAAATAAACTAAAGATAATTACTAATATAGTATAAAGTCAAAGTTGTCTATGTTTTCAATCATCGTCCACATGACACACATTGAATTATTATTATTATTATTAAAAAATTAGTTCGTTATGCAAAACCTACCATTCCAAAGTAATACACTATACTAAACTCTATCATTAAGCCTATCATTATTTATCTATGCAAGTTATAGCATAAATCAAAATAAAACTTAACTAAAGTTGATACAACAACAGTCATATATCAATAATTCATACAATAAATATATGCATCAATTTAGTACAAAAATATAAAGCATGCAATGCTAATCACACAAATATAGCAACATGCAAAAGAATAAAGATAATCACTAAACATAGTAGCTTTAAAACTATAATATACGTCTAATATTATAATATAAGTCTAATATTAGTGAACTTCTTATGAGAATGCTTTAGATATATAACTGCAATGGAATGGACCTTTTCAATGTATGCTTCATAATGCATACTCCCATAAATAAAAGAAAATGACACGTAATCGTCTTATTACCCCAACATTCAAAAAAAAAATTTATGAATTTTAGCACTAATATTTAATAGCACTAGTAATCATTTTCTACGTTCCAAGTTAAAATAGTCCTTATATGCATAAAACATCCCTCAATGCTACATATTTAGCAACCATATATCATATAACCTTTCAAGAAAACATCATGTATTTTTATGTATTTTATTATACGGTCCACTAAATAATATAAGTCATCACTATAGTACATCTAGATCTAAATCCGTAGTTAGCAAACTTAGCTAATGTATGCAAATTTATTAACTTTTTTAAAAGTTCTACAACTTTCAAAGTCTTTATAAAAGTTCATAGTTTAATCCTTTTTTTGATTTAATTCAATTTTCAGTAACAAATATAAAAAAATAAACATAAATATCTAACACACCAATATTGATTAATAAACTCACTTTAATCAATTTTAACGTTAATTAGACTCTAAGAACCAATAATAATTTATGAATTCTATGGCCACAAAATAATTTTCTTTAATTTTTTAAATTTAATCATGATTAATTCAAGAAAATATTTGTACATTAAAAATATTTTTCAAAATTAAAACATTGAAAATAAAATTTTTTAATAGAGGCAACATCCAAAATTTCCACTGTGAAGGGTCTAATGCACCTACATGCACCATCTATTGTTGATAATGGGGTTTTGTTAGGTTAGGTAGTCCATCTACTGATTTGAAGCATTATATGCCTATTACATAATGACATTTGTTGACCTAAGTGAACTTTCTAACTTGGTCAATCTATATTTTAATCTTGACAATCAAATTGAATGATACTAATGTTTTTATCAAGTGGCTATTTTATAAATTGTAAGATTAGAAAAGGATGAAACTTCAAAAAACTTAACAAATTTCTAAATCACAAAATGGGCCTAAAAGTCGCAAACAAGAATGGCAAATCATGGCGAGAACTCAAGCAAGGTGCGTGGATCATGATAACAACCTAAGGATCATGATCGAGACCCAAAAGCCTTGTAATGAGATCTAGCATGTGAAAGGTAGATCACAACTAGGATTTAAGAATCACAGTTGCAACCTTTAATTAGGTAGAGACCACTCTAACTACTAGCTAAAAGACCTATTAGGAAGTGAAATATGTCACTAGTTGTTCGACAATTTGAAGATTGCAACCACAAAAAAGGAGTCCTAACAGTGAAAAGAAGATAAGGATCATGATAAAGGCTTCACAACTGTGATTTTGTTTTGATAAAGCATTTAATGCAGATTTTCTAGGTATTGATGGGAGATTTGTATCTAACTTTTTTGGTAGTTGAAGGTTATAAATACCCCTCCCAACGCCTTTAATGTAAGATAATTAACTTCATTTACAAGTAAACTCTTGTAATTTCATTTCTTAAATACTCAAATCTCATTTATTGTATTCTTAAGTTATTATAAAGCTTTGAATGCTCATTAAAGTTTAAGCCTAAGCACATATAATTTAGATTTGAGAGTTAGCCTAGGTTGGGAAAACTCTTATAAGATTGTATGAGAGCCTCAAACATAAGTGTAAAGAATTTGGTGAGAGCTTAAATGTTAAGTTTGGAAGTGTTCTTGGAAAACTCCTTATAGATTGATTGAGATAGTGAAATCCTAATTGGCTATTAGGGAGAGGATGTAAGGCTTGTTGACACTCGAACCATTATAAAATCTTATGTGTTAATTTTCTCTCTTCTCTCCTAACATTCTTTAATTCCCTCATCACCTATAACTTTAATTTTTCACTAATTCAACCCTTTTTTTAGTGCATTTAGGCTAACAAGTTGTATCAAAGCTAAGTCTTATATTTTAAAGCTTAATTAATTACATAAGTATTAATCAATATGGCTAATAAAGGGACTAATCATCTCAAACTCCACTTTGATGAAACTAATTATGCTTATTAGAAGACACTAGAGAAACGACTCTTTAAAAAATCTCCATCCAATTCTAACTTTAACAATGACAATAACAATGAAGTCACTTACTATGATGTGGCCAGCTAAGGTCACATCAAATTAAGTGTCCCAAGAAGAAGAAGAAGAAGAAGAAGAAGAAAATGGGACAAGGAGAAAAGAAAGGCTTTAATTCATCTAATGATGAAGAAGAGGATGTAGTGGTTCAACCATTGCATCATGACCTTGGAAGATTCACCAAATGAGGTCAGCTCCACTTCTTATTCATGTGATGATAATGATAATTGTGTGATAATGATGTGAATGATGATGAACTTCCATGGCATGAAAATGTGAAAACATTTTTCTCAAATGAAATAATATTTTTCTAAGATGAAATGTTACAAGAAAAAATATTCTTGAGGAGGATTATAAAAATCTTAATAAACATGTATAAAGTTTGAAAACATCTAATGATGATCTCAAAAAATCTTTGGAAGAAATATCTTCAAAATCATTCTTTCCTTAAGCAAAGAAAATCATTCTTTCAAGGTAGATGTTGAAGAGCTAAGAAAATCTATTTCAAAATTTCATAAAGGAAAAAAAAGTTTTAGATACACTTATTGTATCTCAAAAACTGCCTATTGTGAGAACATGGTATTGGCTTCAAGGTTCATCAACTTCCACATCCTCTTCTCCATTATTTGTTAAAGCCTCTACTCCTTAAACATCTAGTATAGAGGTAGTTAATAAGGAGGCTAAGGCACATATAAATTGTTCAAACTTAAGGCGAACATGAAAGGTTCATAATGCTTAAGAGCTTAGACTCAAGAGCTAATCATGCCTTCATGTAACAAAAGATCCATACTCATAAGTGCTCATAATCACAAAATCATACATATTCTAAGGCACACATTAAACCTTTCAACCCTATGAGGAACTTGAAAGGTTCATAAGACTCAAGAGATAAGCCTCCAAAAGGTAATCATGTATTCATGTATAGAAAGAGACATTCTTATAAACATCCATAATCATAATATCATCCATGCTTTGGCATGCATTTACATGAAAATGTTGTGAAAAGACATTATTTCCACGTAAATATGCCAAATAAGAAAAGGCACACATGTCTAACCTTTAATGCCATTATTGTATAAAATTTAGGCATATAAATGTGTTTTGTTGCATTAGAAAGACTCACTTGAAGCTTGAGAATCCTTCCAAAGCTAACTCCAAAGGACCCAGTATACTTGGGAACCTAAGAAAAGATGATTTCTTTTCTCTTGTAGGTGTGTTTTAAATATGCTATAAAGGAAAATGAATGGCATGTAGATAGTGGATGTTCAAGACAAATGATTAAAAATGCAAATCTCCTTACCTTTGTAAAGGAAAAACATGGTGAAAATGTCATATTCAGAAATAATGTCGAAGGTAAGGTAATTGGCATTAGCTTTATTGATAAGAATGGTTATTCCCTAATTGAAAATATCCTTTTGGCTGATGATTGAAAGCATAATTTATTAAGTATAAGTCAATTATGTGATAAAGTTAATAGAGTCTCCTTTGACTCCAAAGAATGCCTTCTCACTATTTTGGTTGATGACACAAGGATGAAAGAGAAGGAAATACCTACATAATTGACTTGGACAATTTGGCTAAACATTCAAGCTTCTTGTTTCTATTAGCAATGAATCATAGCTTTGGCATAGAAGACTTGGACACCCAAGCATGGAGCTACTCTAAAGCCTATGCAAAGATGAGCTAATAGATGGGCTAGCAATGATAAAATACACCAAAGATAAGAATCGTGGACCTTGTTAAATGAGGAAACAACATAAATCATCCTTCAAAATTAAAAACGTTTTAAGTACTTTAAGAATATTAAAGACCAAAATAAGGGCAAAGTCAAAAGAAGAAAGCAAAAGCTACATGAAGCTAATCTCTTTCTACTCAACCACTAAGTGCCTTATTTGACTCAAGCATAAAGCCCATATCTCTTGCACTGATTTTTCTTATGAAATATAGAGAGGTCTCTCCTTTAAGAAAAGCTTACCTAATGAAAAAAGAGAAGGAACCGTAAATTAGAAGGAGCTAGAGCTTTATAACTAACAATTGTCCATAACCTAGCACTATTCATCATCTTCTTCTTCTTCTTCTTCCATTTTTCTCTTAACTTTATTTCTCTAGCCATAACCAATCATTTTACATACCATAATTCATACTTTAAATAGTTAAACTTAACCAAAACACTACTTAAACACCATTTTAGCTTTACTTCTTTCGCTTTATCTCTTACTATCTATAAAGTTTTCATATTACTACCTTTAATTTATTTGCACTACCAAAGACACTCCAAAACACTTAGCCACTACCCCTTTTAGCTTTGAGAATAAAAAGAGGGAAAAATTATCACTTAAATGTTTATGTGAAAAAGCTTAATTTTTAAGCTCTTAAGAAACTCATTTTTTAAATTTTTCAAGGAAGTTTCCATACTCAAGCTACCTATTTAAGTCGCTTTGAGGCCTAGATATCTTGTGTTTGTTCTCTTTTCTCTTGTGTTTGGTTCATGTTGTCTTCTTCTTGTTTATACTTAGATTCTGAGGTTCTAAGAACCACTGTACATATGTAAGATGAATTTTTGCAGATCATTAGTCAATTGATTCACTACGACATAAAATTACCCAAAAGAATAATGACCAATTTTGCATCTTTGTGTTTCAAATTTGCCAACTTCTTAAGTTCAAAGACTTTATTTTGAGGTATCTCTCTCATACAGTTTTTTAACTTTTTCATAATAATGTTAAATTTCACTTGAATATTATATTACATTCTTAATTATAGATCTTATGAACTACTTCAACATGCTTACATCTAATTAATACACTATAATATCTTATTTATAAAAAAATTCATGGGCTATCTTTTCTCTCTGAAATGTTTGCTATCTCGTCTCTTTGGCAAGCGTCTTTCTCTCACTTCTTCATCATTATTCTCTTTTCATTATTCTTTTGTTATCTATCTTTCATTGTGTGTTGTTTCCCTATAGTATTGATGGCTAGTTCTAGTAACTCGATGAAAGATTCAATGGATCAGTATCCTAGAGTCATGTTTGATGATGAAGATGATAAGGGTGTAGAAGTTAACTTAGATGATGAGAATGAAGAAGAATATGTAGACCTTTATAGGGCCATAATTGGCCATTTTATGACTGAAAAAACCATTAATTTTATAACCATGAAAAATGTCCTTGCCTCTGTATAGAGGTTAGTCCATGGATTACACGTTCAATCGATTAAAACAAACATGTTTCTCTTTCAATTCTTTCACAAAAGAGATGTTAAGTATGTTCTAAAGTATGCCCCCTTGGTCCTTTGAGAATCATCCTCTCT
This sequence comes from Omphalea diandra, assembly GCA_949677035.1. NCBI lineage: Eukaryota > Viridiplantae > Streptophyta > Magnoliopsida > Malpighiales > Euphorbiaceae > Omphalea > Omphalea diandra. Next base: position 7,091 of record CATIWR010286710.1, read on the forward strand.
TTTGCAAACGATTAGAGCAAAGGGAACAACCTATCAAATTACTATTATTCATAATTGAGTTTTTGGTTTAGGTGAATCATCTTTCTTGTCGCTTTATGTCGTAAAAGGTGGCAAAATAAATGGGCAATTTTATTGGAACTTTCATTAAAAATGAATCGAATAATTTTAGGGTATCTCAAAAAAGTTTCATAAGCATTCAAGCGACATTTGATGTTCATAATCCCTTTAAAAGCAAATAAGGGTAAGGAGTGGGTATGGATAACTTTCAAGTATGAACATTTAAAAAGATTTTGTTTCTATTGTGGTATTCTTCGACATACAAAATCTTTGTGAAAAAGCCTTATGTTGTTTTTATGGATCCTTTGGAGTTTTACATATGGAGTTTGGTTTCATCCCCCCATAAGACACTAGTCTCTAAGTATTGGCACAAAATGGCTTATAAACGACCCAAATGGCAACCATGACACTGATGGTAAGGAAGGAGATGACTGTATTATGATGGATATGGTAATGCAAAATTAGTCATAAAAATCAACAACTATAAAAAAAAATAGTGAAAAGTGGGGATATTTGGAAAAAAATGGTTAATATGAACAATAAAGGGATTTGCTTGAGTCAACCAGTTGACATTAGCCTAAGTTATTTCACAATATGATGGCATCATTATTGTGGATGCAAAAAGGAACAAGTTGGTGGAGGGAGATGTTTCTAATGGGTCAGTTATAGTTGGGTTTGACTCATTCTCTATAATTTCAAAAAAACTTATTATTGACGAGTTCTGGTTCCCATACCTGTCAAGCTCAATGAGTACCATAAGTTGCAACTGTCGTGGTTTGGGCAACCCACGGTCAATTTAAGAATTAGTGAACCTTATGCCCATAAAAAAGGCTTGTTTTTCTTTCTAAATATAAATTAATATTGAAAGAGCCCAAAGCGAGAGAGTTAAGAATAAAGTGGACTTTGAGGCCTTATTCTATATAGAGATAGTGGTGCTGAATGGTGGGCTTGCTTTTATATGAAACAAGCATAAGATAGCCAGTTTACTTAGCTACGTAAGGAATCACATTGATGTGGTTATGTCGATGTTGGGAGTCTAGAGTTGGAGACTAACTTGCTATTATGGTTTTCCAAAATAATGAATGAGATAAGAGTCATAAGATTTGCTTAGATAGTTGAAGTTGCATTCATTTATTCTCTAGTGTATCATTAGGGATTTCAATGACCTTACTTATCAAAATGAAAAGAAAGGTCATCTTCCTCATCTAGAGGCTCTAATTTAAGGATTCAATCAAGTTATTTCATATTGCAATTTGCATAATTTGGGAATAAGGTGTAAAAAGTTTAGTGTATCTTACATAAATTTATTTTTTTGTTTTGTTTTATTTTCTTAGTCAAATAATTATGTTTCTTATTTTATGAAAGACTTAGTGAATTTTAAGGAGATTTGTAGTAGTGAAGTTAGATAGGATTTGTTTTAATTAGTAGTAGTTTTTTAGGAGCTAGTTGTTAGTGATTTTCTGGTTATAAATATGTTTTGTTTTGCTATATTTTTTTCAAGAAGTTTAGAAGCAATAAAGAGAAGAAAACTTTCTCCAGTATTTTAGTTCCATAATTTATAACTGATTAATTTCATATTGCAACAGTGTTGTTTTTCTTTTTTTATGGTATTAGAGCCTAGTTGAAGCATTTTCACTATTCTCTCTTTCTTCTTATCTATCAAGTGTTATTTGTCTTGTTGGAGGAGACTGAAAGCTGTGGAGAGAGATGGAGCTGGAAAATGTGGGAAGCAGTTTAAACACACAATACGGTGTTGCGAAGCTTGTAAGGACAAACTACAAGTATTTAAGAATGTGTATGGAGACATATCTTCAAGGTTAAGACTTGTGGGATTTAGTTGTAGGAGCTGATGATGAAATTCAAGCAGATACTCCAGAAAATTTTGAACCACGAAGGAAATGGAAGATCAAATGTGGCAAAGCTCTCTTTGCTTTAAGAACTTCAATTAGCAAAGAGTTCATTGATCAAGTTCAGGATATTAGTTCACCCAAAGAAGTGTGGGAAACACTTGAGAGGCTATTTTCCAAGAAGAATACAACAAGGTTACAATTATTGGAAAATGAATTGGCATCATCAACACAAGGAGATATGTCTATTTTTGAATATTTCTTACGAGTTAAAAGTATTTGCACTGAAATTTCAAAATTAGATGCAGGTGAGAAGATTAGTGAAGCTAGATTGCGATGACTTCTCATTCAAGGATTGAAGAAGAAGTACACTCCTTTTATTTCCTCCATTCAAGTATGGGCAAAACAACCTTCAGTTAAAGAGTTAGAAAGATTGCTTTCTAATCAGGAGGTTTTGGCAAAGCAAATGGCAAAGAATTTTGATTCAGATTATGCACTCTTCTTAAAAAGGAAGCATAATAAGAAAAACACATCAGTAGGGAATAAAAATAATGAAAAAGGGTCAGGTAATGAAAAAGCTCTTGATGATGGCTTGCAAAATAACTACTTTATTAAGTGTTACAAGTGTGGCGAAATTTGACATATCAAAAAGAATTATAGAGTCAAGCTTTCTAAAGAAAATGTTGCAAGTGAAAATGAAGAACGAGATTAACTTAAATGGGAGCAATGCTTCACTATAGAAGTTGTTGAAAAAAGTGATGAAAAATCAGAACCTGCCTAAGTTCTCTTTAACCATGAGAATTCCAAAGAGGAGTGGATCATTGATTTAGGTTACTCTCATCATATAACTGAAAATGATTCACTATTCTCAGAAGTGTGTCAACACAAAGGAGAGTGGGTTATTGTTATAGCAGACAATTCAACTTATTCAATAGCAAAAGAAGAAGTTATGAATATTGGAACGGATGACAGAATCATAGTCAAGTTGAATGACGTCTTTCACGTTCCAGGTTTGAAGAGAAATTTAATTTCAATTTCTCAAATTACAGTTTCTATAAAATATGTTTTGTTTGGGCCTAAGGATGTAAAAGTTCTTGATAATATAAAAAATATATTTGCTGATATTGTTACCTTTGGTGAGAGGAAAGGTTCCTTGTTTGTCATGTTAGTAGAAGAAGCCTATGTAAAGAAGATAAGCCAAACTGAAAGTGCAACAATATGGCATGCTTGATTGGGTCATTTAGGCTACCAATTGTTATAGCAAATCTCCTAAAAAAACATGGTGGACGGTATACCAACTCTACAAAATATTCATAAAGATGTAATTTGTCAAGGATGTCAATTTGGCAAATCACATCGTCTTCCGTTCACTAAATCATCAAATCATAGATCTTCCATGTTTGAAATGGTCCATATAGACATGATGGGACTAATAAAAACACCAAGTTGCTATTGGTAGATGACTTCTAAAGGTACACTTTGGTGAAATTCCTAAAAAAGAGGATTGAAGCTTTATCAAAGTTTATTGAATTCAGAGATGCTCTAGAAAAAGAATTTAGGAAGAAGATCAAATGTTAGAAGATTGCTTCCAATACTACAGTAATAATAAAATTTCACGACAAATGACATGTCCTAATACACCTCAGCAAAATGGTGTTTCTGTTTCTATGAGTCTCTGATGGTTGCAGGATAAAAATCTCCCTCGAGAGTTTTAGGTTGAAGCTATCCAATGTGTATGCCATGTAATAAATCGTTTGCCTCCATGGCCAAGTAATGATAAGCCACCTCTTGAAATTTTATATAATGTCAAGCCAAATGTAAATTACTTTAAAATTTGGTTTAATTTGTTATGTTCAAATAACAAAAACTATCAGAACTAAACTTGACCTGAAACCAAAGAAGTGCATTTTTGTTGGTTATGATCCTTATAGGAAAGGCTGGAGGTGTATGGATCCAGAAAAAAAGAAGTTTGTCACTTCTAGAGATGTTGTGTTCGATGAAGTGTCATTTTATTATTAAGAAGCTATTCGTGATAGTGATTGTTGGCCCTAGGCACCAAGAAGGGGGGGTTGAATTGGTGTACAAAAAAAATTACGAGTAAGGGATAGAGAAGAGTAGAAAAATAAGGCACATAATTTATAGTGGTTCGGGTATAATCGATCCTATGTCCACTCTCCAATTCTCTGCAATTAGGTATTCCACTAACTCAAATGGTGTTTCTAAGCTCACACTTAACTTTTATACTTTGTGTTTTCAACGCTCACACAACAACCTTTACATTATATGTTTTTAAGGCTCACACAACAACCTTTACACTATGTGTTTTTAAGGCTCACACAATAACTTTTACACTATATGTTTTTAAGGCTCACACAACAACCTTTCTAGAGTGTTTTCACAGGCTCACACTACAACCTTTACAACTGGTGTTTAATGCTCACACCCAACACTTATAATCTCATAAAGAAGAGAAGAAAATGAGTAGCAAAAGATTGAGAGCTTTAACACAAGTAATGAATTCTTTTTCTAACTTATTTATTACTGTTTGGTGGAGTATTTATACTTCATACCCACCAAAGAGACGTTAGTCTTTAAAGCTCAATAAATCTTCAAGACATCAGGCAAGAGTCGCGGTTGCTACTGGTCAATCGAGGTCGCGAAATCCAAATTTCCATACGGTAGCCAAAAATTGCGGTGGAAAAACCCATTTGTATCTAACTGCTAGTCCATGTGGCATCTTTCCATTGGTCCATTAGGAAAATATAGTCGTTGTGTTCTAACTGCCCACAAAAGTCGCGATCGTGATTTTTCATTCTACAGGGCGTGACTGAGGATGTGAATTCTTCTGTTTGAAAGACATTCTTCTTCTTCTTGAATCACGGTCGCTACCCAAAATGTTGCCCTTGTAAATTTTATTCTCCAACGGATTCTTAGGACACTTAGCATGTTATGATTGTGGACTAGCTTCCCTCTTTAATCACTTTGAAAGTCTCGGTCGCAACTGAGGCGTGACACACACCGTAAATTCGTTTGTGACTTTGGCACTCCCATGCTTGGATAAGTCGCGATAGCGATGATGCCCGCGAATCCTTCTGGCCAAGTTTCACTCTTTCTTTGAACTATCTCGCGGTCGTGAATTTCAGACCACTGACCGTGATTTTGGATGAACTTTGCCTTCTTTAAGATTAAGCAATCCTTCCAACTTCCAATGGAAAAACTGACTTAATTTATGCAAAACAACACTCAATTGAAACATTAGACATGATCAATCTCCTTTGTCAAGATCAAAAGAGGTCCAAGACTTAGGATTAACCATCCTAGTCCAACAATCTCCCCCTTTTTTATTTTGACAACCTAGATTGATCCGAAGGGAAAATAATGCAGAAATGTGAAGTTGGAGTGTAATATGATTCAATAAATACTTAAGGTGAAATTCCTAAGTATGACATTTAATCATTCAAAGTGAAATTTCCAAAAATCCTAAGTTTGATAGTATGATGCTCCCTCCTCAACTTATGCTATAATTTGCAAGTTATTTTCTCTCCCTTAAACTTAGATTCTTCCTATCTCTCCCCCCCTTTGGCAAAATCAAAAAGAGGGTTCTCATAAGGGAAAAGACTACATGCATAAGTAGTTAAGTAAACATAGGGAGCAAATGCATAAACAAATGAAGTAAAACAAGCACCTAACACAAAATTTCAACAAAGAAACAATCTTATATATATATATATATATATATATATAAAATTGGAAACAAGTTATGGGATCACATTTATTACAAAAAAAAAAAAGAAAAGAAAAGAAAAGAAAAGTCTTCATCTTTACCCTGATCTTCACCTCCAGCCTCATCGCCATCCTCAATATCATCATTGCCTTCTCCTTTTTGAGTATCATCAAACTTTGTAAAGCCCAAAAGATGGCAATGGGGTACTCCCAACTTCTCTTGCAAATCAACCATATCACTATGAAATGAGATAGGAACAAAAATCTCCTTTTCATCTTCCTCATCAACTTGTCAAGCTTGTTGTTGATGGTTACAAGTGAGAGTTTAGCCTTAGGTTTTGGCTGAGGGGGGATGGATGGAGCTCCTTCTTCAATAACTAGTCTCTTCCTTTTAGAAGCTTGTGAAGACTCCATTTTCTTCGCTCCAATGGCACCTAGGGTATAGGCATAGGTGTCCGAATGAATAGCCTTAGCCTTGATAAGCTAGGTGAGATCAAAGAAGTTTTGTGAAGGGAGAAGTTTCTTGGTGAGGAATTTCTCATTTTCCTTATCAAATGCTCCAACAAAGTGGTAAATGATTGTGATATGTGAAGGTAATAGGAATTGGCTCTTGGATTTGGTATTCATATGGATCAATTGATCCATAAGATACCGACCAGTTTGAATTGGTTTATTTTTGACAAGGCAAAAAAGAAATGTGAAGTCTTTCTGTGATACCTTCTCGTTACCATCACCTCCAGCATTTACCGAAAAAGTGATGATACAATGGAGTATCCAAAAGGGTAGGGTCTTAATGTGTTTGGCTGGGGAGGATCTTGGGTCGTGTTTGGTTTCAATCGAAATTTTTTACCAAAATTTAGAATAAATAACATCAAATATGAAGATTATGAAGGAGATGTTTTCTCCATCTTGAAGATTGAAAAGAGAAGAAAATTGGTCGAAAGTAATGTAAAAAGGGTCGCCAAAGGCCCAGAACACTAACCTGTATTGCCATGCTCTTGAATCGGCTTTACGACTTAACTGGGTCATGCATATGAATCCCTGCACGATTTCTTCATAACCGGGTTCATCATGAAAGATGAACTCATTCCATCCCAGATTGAAGAGGAAAACACAAATCTCTGTGTTAATATCCAAGGTTTCCAGTAGAAAGGTAGAAGGAATCTTATTAGGGATGATGATTTTGGAAGAATTGGCCTCGTACCTTTCTTTCTCCTCCTTGGTAACTCTTTTCATGAAGTGAAGTACAGGTGGTGCAGATGGCTGAGCCACTGCCTTGCCCTTATCTACTCTAGAAATCTTCTTTGGAGCCATTTCAAAGATGAAAAGGATTTGAAGATTTTAGAGAGATTTGAGAGACAGATAATGATGTTGGAACTGAAGTGAGGAGAATACTATTGAAGGGGGTATTTATAGCCATTTGAAGTCTCTGTAAATGGCTAGAGATGGCTAAAGATGAATTAATGAAGAGATAGAAATGGTTGGCAGTCAAATCACTTAAATGTCTAAGCGGTTACCCTAATTCGCGTCTGCGAATCCATGAGTCGCAACCACAAATTCTGAAAAATGTGAGTAATGAATAAATTTGTCCTTAGGAATATGCACTTCAATGGTCAAAAATTAAGATTTTTGACCAAAATTTGCGGTGGAGCTTAATTTTCACAACCGCAATTTGATGTTTGACAGCCAAGTGACTACGACTTGTAATTTGCGACTGTGAAGACAGAATAGCGACCATGAATTATGAGTCGGCAAGGATAAGAATGAAAAACTAAGTTTTGAAATCAAAATTGTGATCTACATGGAAAATGTCATATAGAAAATATAATACATACAATTAACAAACAACACTATACAATTAACAAACAACACTCATAGCAATCATATATAAGATATAATTTTCACTCTAGGGAGCTTCTATCTAACATTCTCAATTCTCTCTTAATGAAATTCATTCTTTCTTTATTGAGAGGTTTAGTGAAAATATCTGCAAGTTGATGATTTGTGTCAATAAACTCTAACACAACATCATCATTTAGCACATGATCTCTAAGAAAATGATGTCTAATATCTACGTGTTTGCTCCTAGAGTATTAGATGGGATTCTTAGAGAGATTAGTAACACTAGTGTTATCACATTTAATAGGAATGTGATCAATCACTTTGCCGAAATCCTTCAATTATTTTTTCATCCATAGAACTTGGGTGCAACAATAACCTGCAACAACGTACTCGACTTCTGCAGTGGATAAGGCAACCAATACTTATTTTTTGCTAAACTAAGATACTAAGCATCTACTATAAATTGGCAAGTCCTGAAAGTGCTTTTTCTATCTAATAAGCTACATGTATAATCCGCATCTAAATCTCCTATGAGACTAAAGGATGAATCCCTAGGATATTATAACCCTAGGTGAATTGTGCCATACAAATACTTAAAGATTCTCTTAACAACATTTAAGTGTGACTCTCTAGGAAAGGATTGGAACCTAACACACATACAAACACTAAACATGATATCTGGCCTAGAAGTAGTAAGATAAAGTAGAGATC
>CATIWR010286731.1:0-12067 GCA_949677035.1 Omphalea diandra
AAATATTATCAGTGCTGCTGTGACCCCAGCTTTTGTGCAGCAATTCCCAGGTGTAAATGGTCTTGGAATATCCATTGCAAGGCTAGACCTTGCACCAGGAGGTGTCATCCCATTACACACACATCCTGCTGCCACTGAGATGCTGTATGTGGTGTATGGGAAAATAACTGCTGGGTTCATTGCCTCTTCTTCAAATGCTGTTTATATAGATACTCTTAACGCAGGTGATGTTATGGTGTTTCCACAAGGGTTGCTTCATTTTCAGATAAATGCTGGTGGGAAACCTGCACTTGCTATTCTTAGCTTTAATAGTCCTGATCCTGGGGCGCAAGTTCTTGATTTTGCATTGTTTGCTAATGACTTCCCCTCTGCATTGGTGGAGAAAACAACTTTTCTTGATGATGCTCAAGTCAAGAAGCTTAAGGGTGTTTTTGGTGGAACTGGCTAGCCTTTATATCAATTGTTTCTTGCTCAGAGATCCTTTCTTTGGTGTGTGCTGTGGTTGGATTAATGTAGTTTAATTGTTTGAGGTGTGAATTTTTCTGATCAATGTTTAGCATTTATTTTTGTTCTGGTGATTACTAAAGCAAGCTTCGATCAGTGTTTATAGCTATTTGCATTTTATAATTTAGGATATTAAATTTCCATTTTAAAGAGGAAGTTTTGAGGTTTTTATGGTCAGGACCTGAAATTTCACTGAATGAATTGTAAAGGGTAGGGAATTGATGCAAAAGAAAATGTATGGTTTTTACATAAAGAGCGAAATTTTATCCATTCTTCCCTGCTATCTTATCCATACTTTCAATGATCAAAATTGGCTACATTTCACTCATAATTTTCATTTCGCTTCTTAAAATCGTATCAATTATTCATTGTTTAACTTAAAAATTTTAATAGATTATAAAGTTAAAATTGAATTTAATTTGATATCTTAAAAAAAATAGTTGATGAACTTAAAACGATTTTTTGTATGTTCATAAATTCATGTGATGAATGAAGTTGATCAGAATTTTCATTTTAAGTGTTGCTTATTAAACATTCATTATTTTTTTTAAGTGTTGCTTATTAATGAATGCTCGTAAGTCATGTTAAGTGAAAATCTAGTGCAAAAGGTTATAGCAATATCCCCAGGATACATCCTTATAGGAAAATAATTAAGACTAATCCAACTACTAAACAAAGTTAAGCACAACACAATTAGAGTAAGTACTTTGACTCAAAAACCAACCTACTTATGCTTTCTACTCTGAAAAAAACCTTGCCATCAAAGTAATCTGATCATAAAGCTACCTTATCCATGATGGTTTAATTTTTTCATTTACTCACTCCAGTCTACTGAGGTGAATAACTCAACGAACTGATGATGCATGCAACGCAGACTCTCCACTATCTGACCTGATTGCTCCAACTTTTAATTCACATTGATTTTCGTTAATATTATCCTGAGAGTGCAAGAAAGTTAATTTGCTGAACCATATGAAGCTTTTGGATTTTTATATGAATAATGACTAAAATTTGTAATTACGAAACTTCAATTGGCGGTTACTTAATTTTTGTCTTAATTTAATTAATTCTAATTTTAATCTTACAGTTCTTTAACTGATGTTAAGAGTATCCTTTATGATATTTTACTCTAATTAAGTATAAATTGTCAATGTTAAAGTAGTTTTAATTACTCAAATTGTCTATCTTAACATAATTTTGATTTAATTAATGGAATCTATTTTTCAGAATTAAATCTAATTTAAGATTAAAAAAATATGAAAGTATTAATAGGTCTAAACATATTTAGCTATATTAAACGAGTCAAAAAAAATATTTGCAATATCAAAAAGTTGAAAGTTAATGATCATATCTAATTACATTAAAAATTAAAATTTAATGATATAATGATAATTAAAATTTTATAATCATAATAAAATTTAAATCGAGACTTAGTGACTATTAATATAAATTAGACAAAGTTCTCTATTCATTAGCTTATATAAATCATAAAGTTACAAAATAGCGAGACTACAATCCCTTCTTCAGCTAACTTCATAAACATAGCCACATATTAGTCTTCTTCTATATTATTACAGCAATTTCCAGATTTTCATTTATCAAAATATCATTTCAGAAGCCACTGTCACAGTACTCTCTTTAATTCTCCTCGAATGACTTGAGCATCATGAACACACTGGCAACTTGTGATTTTTGCCTCAAAAAGAAAATCCAATACATTCACCTATAAACAAAATGAAAGAACTATTGGTACAATTGCAATATTTCAATTGGTCTCCAGCTTTATTACATTATCATTTGATCATTCATTACGAATATGCTAGGTCCAAATGTGGAATAAACGATTTCAACCAACAGAGGAAACTGCGAAAGTATAAACAATGTAACTGGTACACAAACAATCAGATCGATTGGAACAGTAATCCAACTCACTCGATGAGAAAGAACCATGTAAAGGGATGAGCTGAAGGCTATTAGCATAGACAATTGAAAAGAATAAGGTGAGAAGGCCAATACTCAACCTCATTGGCAATGCCATAAAAAAATCTTCTTCTGCATATCTGTGATGTGAGTGTTCTTAAAAACATCAATAATGAGTAGTTGAAGAGGGGAGAGCTAAGGCATTTGATATTGCAAATATCATAAATGATGTATCATTTAAGAAAATTGGGATCCCATTATCTTGATTGTTGCCTCCTGGTACAGTAAAGCTGCCGCAAATGCAACTGTCGCGACAAGTGCAGCTACAAGTGTGTGTGATGAAGCTGTATCTTTCATCCATTTCTTACCTGGCTCTACTAGATTTTTGTGCTCTTCGGTAATCCTTCAATGTTTTTCATTTCCTGATAATATGGTTGGACAACTTTTTCTACACCCTAATAAATATAAAAAAGCAATAGCAAATTAAAAATATCCCAAATCCAGTTAGAACGCAATTAGAGAATACAAAATTTAGATTTGATGATTTGTAACCTTAAACCATTGAATCTCTGGTCACATTTGCAGCGCAGCTCCAACAATCCTATTTGATGGCTTCAACTTTCCAACTAAATGCAGTAGGCTGTTTCCCTCCTTGTCCAGAAAAGCTGTATCATAATGCCTTTCCTGATGCAATCTATAAAGAAGATTGAAAAGTTTTCCTTGTCGGTGTATTACTACCAAATGGAACACATAGTTGTTAGAATAATCAGACAGCCAAAACCAATCAAGGCAGGCTTTAAGAATTTCTGTGACTAACTCATGTATCCCGAATGCCGCAGTGTCTCTTATTGCAGGTCCCAACAGCTCCCTCGCATTTGATGCACTCCTTTTTAAAGATTCAGCAACAAAAAATCTAACTAGCTGCACTGCTTGCAAATGCATCAACTTTGTCTTCTGTATGCGCTGTAGAAATCCAAATCTCATAAATCTTTTACGTGTTCTTCATGTTTCACAGACGGATTTTCCTCATCTGGACGGCGGATGTCTCTGTCTCTTGTACTTGTGACAAATGAATGCAAGATTGCAATTTAATGCTACTACATAATTCTTTTACCAATAGTCACATTGCTTACAATATAACTAACGAAATGATTGGAGTTTTGAGACCAACAATTACACAACAAACGTTGGAATCATGGGAGCTGACTTCCACTTGGCAATGCGTGAGGTTTCTTAGCCAATCTACTCAAGGAAGTTTCCCCATACTTGTCTGCTTCAAAAACTAATTTGGGATGGCACCTTAGTACATGGAAAGCAATGCCTGAGCATGGAAGTAGATTGAAGCACATGCAGATGTTAATTATGGGCGTTGTGTCTCAAGAGATTTTTCCAGTGTATATATATATATATATATATAATTTCACTAATAAATTTAGTTTTTAAACTATTGCTTGTCATTTATGATATGATATATTCCAAAAACTGTCATATAAAAATAAATTTTTAAATAAAAAATTAACTGCCATATACAAATAAGAAATTTTTTAAATAGAAAATTAAAATTTAAAATATTGCTATTAACATATTTGATTACATAAAGAAATAGAAAATGAAATCCATTTTAATGAGGCTTTTAGAATTTTAATATTTTTATTTGATATATCATATTAATAGGAAAAAACAAAGATATTTTAAATTTTTTAAAAATCTATTCTTAAAATTTGAAATAAATCAAAATACAAATATAAAATAAAATAATAGTCTACTTTTATTATATTTTTTGGTTATCAAACATGCTCTAAATTACCTAAGTTAAGGGTCATTGTTCAAATTTTTTTTTAAGTGATTCAAATTAGGGTGGTCATGTTTGGTTCTTCATCAATTATTTAAAATTATCCGAAATTGGATAAAAATAGAACAATTGAAAAATGAAAAATCGGTCTGAGAAAATATCAATTTTGAATTGAATCGATTTTCAATTTGATCCGGTTTGCATATTTGAGACTAATGGATTGATCTAATTCAATTCAAATATTATAGATTTTTTTAAAAAAAATAAATTTATATATATATATATATATAACAGTTCAAATCGTTTCGATTATTTTTTAGATATTTTTATTTTTTTTTTAATTTTAAATATTTTCAATGCAACTAATCAGATTTGGTATATCCAAATCTATGTTCACCCCTAATACAAATAGAATTGACCCTAAATTAGTAATTTCTTGTGCAATTTCACTATTATATCATACAAATTGTGTTGATAATATTTACCTAGCCAAATGGTGCTTTGTGTGAAAGATTTTATGGGAATTAAAAAAAAAAGAGGGATTCCAAACCTTAGAAATCGTTAACAATGAGAAAACTCATAAGTCTTGCACCAATTTTGCCAGCAAATAGAGTCGGATGCTGATCACTCCTAGTTACTGATAGAAGATAGAGAGTAATTTCCTCATGGCAGCGTGATGAATTGGTGCATAACCAGCCGTGTTTCTCATATATGGCAACATTGGATTTTTCTCCACTAGGATCCTTGCAGCTGTTGTTTGTTCCCAACAATAGCAGCTTTATGAAGAGGTGTGTTTCTGTGTATATCTCTTAGTGCCAATGAATCTTTGGTCATTAAAGCCACAAGCTTTTTCACAAATTTTATGTTTCCGGAACTGGTAATTGCAACATGGATCACTAACTAATGCAGCGTTGCAACTTTAGCTGTGAGTGCATCAGGATCTGTATAAAAAATTCTCTTCGCTGATATCCAATCGCCTTCCAATGCCGCTATCTGGAGCGGCAAATATCGAATAACATTCTCAAGTTCTGTCTCGCTATCATCTGCAGTCCAGAGCTAATGGGCATTAGCAGGAATTGAAAAGCAAATATTATTCATGAGTGGAAAGAAATGGGGAAAATAAAACAGTGGATTTCAAGTTGTTTAGAAACTATAAAGGAGAAGAAAAGGGCAATCTCTCCTTAATATGCTAAGCTATTCCGTAGCAAGGTCTATTAACTAAAATAGCACAAAATCTAATTAAAAATTACAACATTATGTTGTGACATGCTTGCTGTCACCCTGGAACTTCTATTGATGTTGAGTGTGATAATAATTTTGATATAAGAAAATTTAGATCTTGCTGGAAAAATGATGTAGAAGAAGACTGATATGCGGCTAAACATGAGCATGAAATTAGTTACAAAGTTGTCAGACCTATCATTAGATTTAAGGGCATTGTAGATCACTGTTTTATAACCCTATGTTCTAAATAAGCTAATGAATGGAAAGCTCTACTTCTTCCACCAATTAAATTCTCTCTCACCCGTTTGAAACTAATACTAACATATGGCCTAGTACAGAAAAATGAAACAAGTATACAAACAAGTGGGGAAAAAAATGCATGTTTGTGCATATTTATCAATGGATCTATTGTGGCTTTGCCTACCATAAGCTTGCTGATTGGGATAAAATGTTCCATTATTTGCCTCTTTGTCGTGCAAACTAGCAATATCAGCAGATATTCCTGCCAAGTTTAAAGAATAAGGTGAGTTCAATATAAGATTAAGAAGGAAAGCGATAGATGTAATTATCTTATATTTTATATTAATTACATACATTGCTTGGCTTTTTTTTTTTCTGAAAAAAAAAAAATCAATTCTTAGTGAATGCTGATTACATTGTAGACAAATATAGTCTTTGCAGCTAACCAATCAGGCCCGCAATGCAGCATTGTATAACATATAAATAGTAAAATTCATCTTCGTTCCTAAGCCCTACCATTCATGCGTGATTATTTTTAATGATGCAGGAATTATGTTATTAATTTGAGTTGCACATTATTGCAAATAAAATTGACCAATAATCAGATCTGGCATAGATAAATCTATTTAGACAGGACTAAAAAAAAAAAATCAGTAGCTTGCCCTTGAATGTTCCATGTGTATCATCAGTACTTCCATTATATTCTCTTCTACTATTCTCATTCAGTTCTTCTATCAATTTGCTGGAGAAGGAACCTGTTGATGCTGTGGAAGTGGAATCCATCAATACCCAGTATATAAGGGTAAAAAATTGCAATCTACTATAAAGCTGCTGCTCTTCAGAGCTTTATAGCTAATTTGGCTTTCTGTGATTCAATAAAAGGGGCATATATGCTAGTTGGTCTTTGAATAAATAGTTCATCCATTAATTGTTAGATCCTTAATATTTGTATGAGTTTGATGGAAAGTTACAACTCATTCCTTCATTTATGCACAAATTTTACTATAAAACTGATTAATTAATAGCAATGAGTTTGGGTTTAATGATATTATAGTAGAGTTTAAATCAAATCTGAAACTTAATTAATACTAATAATAAAGTATTCGCATGCGTGACTTTGATTGACTTACTAAACAAAGACCCGACGGACCCAGATAATGGAAGCATTTCATAAAAGAAAGACCATAACGATGCTTGAGTAGAATCAAACTCCTAAAATATGTAGTTGGAAAGTTTCTGTAATTATATATTCTAGTTATAGGCTCAGCCTGGACAGAAAATATGCCGGACTTTGATTGATTTATTAAACAAAGAACTGATTGACCCAGAAACTGATGGAAGTAATTCATAAAGCTGCACTGTATAGCAAATTATATATTAACATTGATATTATAGAGTGGTGTGAATCATCCCCTCATATTATTACAACAATTTGCAGACTTTCTTTTATCAAAAGATCATTAGAAAATAACAGTAAAGGTGCTTGAGTGACAGCAAGCATTGTCGCAGCATTTTTCAATTTTTGACAAATCACTTGAGTTTCTTGAACACACCATCAACTTTTGATTTTGGCCTCAAAAAGAAAATCCAATATGGTGGTCCTTTGAATGCTGAAAAGGGTAACTGACCTGTCGAATGAGAGAGCAAATGTAAGTTGAGGGGACTGTGTCCTCCACAGTCACTCCGATACTTAAGTTATTATAAGAGTTTGAGAACTTAAAATTTAAGAGAACTTGAGAATAGAGTAAATAATAGAAAACCCTAGCAAAGACATTCCTTGGTTATAAAAAAAGATGATTATTTATACTCTTCTTGGTTCTAGATTCTTCATAGACGTGTCAAAAATAATATCTGTTGGGTATATGTCTTTACTTTTCCGAAATATATGAAAAAGTATGTACTGCATAACCATCCTTCGTTGATCGAACGTTAGGAGTATAACTGCCTTTGTTGGCCGAACATTGTGTGCTTCTAGTCAATTGCAAATGTTGTTATTGTTCAATTATACTATGTACCTTATTTAGTAACGATTGTCCAATCTTAAAAGCATATCTCGTTCGCACAGAAGATACTTATCTGTTGCGATAGTGTTCGATTAGGTGAATGCTATCATTAATCCCTCAAAGGGTCTTGTTTTCTAACATTTATGTCAGGTGGTCTTTTTGGCTTGAACGTTGAGTCAACCCAAGCGACGCTTATACTAAAGATTTAAATGCTTTCATTTTTGTTTCACTTGTCCTTCTGCTTGCGTGTCGCTTCGACTTTTGTGTCAATCTGGAATTTCATTGTGCCTGTTGGATTCCGCATTTATTATAAGCATGACTGTTAATGTTTTTCATCCTCTATATAAATCCTTGTCAATTTGTTCTCTTACCTTTGCTGCCTTAATAATTTTCTGCTAGCTCTTCTTGCCCTCTTCTATGGGCCTTTTTTGCAATTATCCTTCCTAATAGGTACTCCATTATTACTTCTTTAACTTTCATAGTTTATTCTTCTTTTCATTCTTTTAGGAATTATGGGTGAAACTATAGAACAAACATTGGGTAAACTCAGGAAGTATTAAAGTTGTCTCACCATTAGGGATTTGGATAATTTTTTATCCCAATATGAGGTACCTGACAGGTACCAATTATCTTGCTATCCAGTTGAGTTTAGGGTTTCTGATCGTACCGACGCAAAAATCCTAGTAGTGTACAAGGAACAAATTGAGGTTAAGCTCCATTTTCCCCTTTATCTTGCTCGCTAAGTTTTATTGTTACATAGTCAATTCCACTAACCCAGCTTCATTCGAACGCCATTGGGATTCTCAGTAGCCTCATTGAGATCTGTTGAGTAAAGGGCCTTAGGCTCATGACATCACACATCTAATATTTGTACAGTATCACTCATAGGTCTAACAAACCATTTTTTGCCTTAACTGCCAAAGCAATAAGCAAAGTTGCGTTCTTTCCTTTTTGGTTAGACAAATTTTTCTTTGTCTACCATTCCCTTGATTTCATAAATCTTCCTCGAAAATTCATAGATAAGCTTTTTGCCCCATCACTTCCTTTAGGCGAAGACGATGGAAATCTATTGTCCCTCATCATCGATGAATGTTCCCAAGTTCAACCTTTCTAAGTACATTTGCCAATTCATTCCAAATCGCAGTGGGACTGTTGAGTTTCCTACAGGGAATTTAGAAGGTGGTAATTGGTTTGAAGAGGAGGCTGAACCATCTAGGCTAAAACCCAAAAAGAATAAAACTAAAGGTAGATAACTTTTGCTTTTAATTTATAATTTACTAATTTCTACTAAATATTTTGTGATATAAATGATATGGAATTTTTAAAGACTATTCGCTTAGATCTAGATGTCGAGGAAGACATTTTGGATATTCTTCCTCTGAGTGCTGAGGGTGAACCGATCGTAGAGAGCATCCTTGTTCATTGTCCCAGACCAACTGGGGTTATGATCAGGGAACCACCTCCTCCTTCGCCTACTAAAAAGACTCCCTATCCTATTACTTCCAAAAATAATGGGAAGAGGAAAGCCATAGAGAAGATAAAGGGAGAAAATAAGAGAAAAAGTCCTTTCACTGTGGAGAGCAGCTCTGAAGATGAACCGGATGACCAAGAGTAGATAAAGGCCCTGCAGGTCCTTAGAGAGGATTGTCCGAACCCCAAGAAATGGCTAAAGACCAACTTAAATGGCACAATCCATAACTTTGTCATTTATGACAAGTTCCTAGGCTTTGTCGATCTTCAGTCTAATAGCCAGGAGTGTTTGGGCATTCCTTTTGCAGATCTTGGACGCACTGATGCTATGTACCTTCTTCGAGGCTTGCAAGTGCTCAAAGAGAGCCAGAAAAGGAGACGTATTATTGAAGAGTTCTCCACTATAAGTGTTTGTCACCCTCTTCCTCTTTCATCCTTAGTTTTATATACGATCTTATATAACTATTGTGTTTTCAAACAGGTGACTCAGATCAGAATAATAGAGCTTATAGAGGAACACAAATCAAAGGTAGCTAAGCTTTAGCACAACTATGCCATAAAAATAAAAGATGAAAATTTAAAAGTGCTGAAGCTGGATAAGGCTTTATCTCGAAAAGAAAAAGAAATAAAACAGAAGGAGAAACAATTGGGAAAAAAAGATAGCCAACTAAAGATTGCATGTTCTGCTATCAGGGATCTGCACAACTATGTGGAAGATACAATGGCTGCCGGGAATGCTAGGGAGGCTAAAACCTTATCCCTGATTTCATTAGTTTTGTTGGCAAATGGGGAGACTGTAAAGAGGGTCATAGATCAAGATCAACCAAGGTTAGATCTCTCTAAGCTGAAGTGCATAAACTTGGGCAAGAATTATAAAGCTTGTGCTGCTAGTGTTAGAAGAGACAAATAATACAGTGAAGGTGGCCATGGTTTCAAGACCCGAGGGGGCATCATCCTTTGAAGTCAAATTTGCTAGTGGCGAACTTGATGCATCTTTGTTCGGGATGGCAAGGCCTATTCCCCCCTAGTTGTTCCGGAGAAGGATGTTTAAGGTAGTGTTGTTTTAAGTTGGTGATCTCCCTTAGCTTCCTTTGTTTCAGCAATTGAAGCTTTTATGAAAATGGTGGACTTCGAAGGTTCTCCTGTTGCTCAAGAGATATCAAATGTAGGGTCCCTCCGAAGGCCCAACAGAGACCACCACTGTAGCAAACCCTCCTCCTCTTTCATCAAAATAAATGTGTTTCTCATTGTACCTTATAATCTTTTGTAATAAATAATTTCTTGTGATAAACAATTTTTATCTTCATTCTTCTTTTGCTTTTCTACTTTCTTGTGGTGTTTAATGAAAGAATAAATAATAACACACCAAGCTTATATATACTTGTATTTTATGATATACAATTAGTTCTCTTTTAATGAACAAACCTTGAACTAAAAAGCATTTATGCTTATAACTGTGAACAAGTATGTCCATAGTTGAAATATTTTGAAATGTTAAACTTGAAATAACTAAGTGTAAGAAATTCAAAGTTTCAAGCTTAAGTACTTAGCAAGAAATGACTAAGTATAAATATTTTTAAGAGTAGTCAATCGATACACAACTTAAGTAATGAGTTATTTTGTATGTAACACTTAATAAGTTGTAACATTGTTGTCTTTATATTTTATGGCTTTTAGTGGGAAAGTTGAATCCATTCTGCTAGTGGTTTTTCTTTCTTTCATGGCTATTTTGGTTAGCCGAACCTGTATGCCTAAAGCAACTTGAACTTTTACTAAGTAAAATTTATGGCTTTATCTCATGAGCCAAACCCTTCATTTAATGAATTTTATGGTTCTAATTGGTGAACCGAACCCTTCACTTAATAAAATTTACAGTTTTATTGGGTGAACTTAACCCTTTACTTTATAATTTTTTTTATTTTATTAGGTGAATTAAACCCTTTACTTAATAAAATTTATAGTTTTATGGGGTGAACCGAACCCTTTATAGAAATGATGAACATTATGGCCTTTTAAGGGGATCAAACTTTTTATGCACAAAATGGACTAAAATACCTCTTTATTGATAATATTTATGAAGATTGTCTATGTTCCATAATCTTGGGATTGATTATCCCTCTAAAGTTACTAACTGGTAGGCTCCATTTCTTATCACCTTTTGGACTAGTTATGATTGTTCCCAGTTAGCTCAAAGTTTTCCTCCACCAGCATCCCATTTGCCTATGTCAACTTTTTTTAGTACAAGATCACCTATCTGAAAAGATCTTTGGTGAACTCTTTTGTTATGGCATGAAGCAACTCTTATTTTGTATACTACTACACGAATAACTACTTATTATCTCCGTTCTTCAAGTAAATTGATATGCAATCTCACTCCTTCAATTTTAGCATCTAGAACAAAATGTTGAGCCCTAGGACTGTTCATTCTGATCTTTACTGGGACCATTGCCTTCATGCTATGAGCTAGGCTGAAGGCTGACTCTCCATAGGCTCTTCTAGGGATCACTCGGTACGTCTAGAGAAAATCACATATACTATTTTAATTTTACCAGGGCTTTAGAAAATCACTCCAACTCCTACTCCATGTTCATTAGAGGCTCCATCTACGTGCAGAGTCTATGTGTCCTTTGGTGGCTATTTACATTATATAATTTAGAATAGAACAACTTAATCAAATTGCCATTTTAAAGAAGAATAGTGATGCCACAAAAAAAAAGGAAGAAAAGAAATGTACACTGAATACATGATTTTTATTGGAATAGAGGCAAATGCCAATATATATATATCTATATATATATATATATCTATATATATATATATATATATATATATATATATATATATCTATATATATTTATTTATTTTTTTATTTATTAAGGAAAAATTATATTTTTGATATAAATATTGATATTAG